>JAJQOW010000092.1:0-96104 GCA_037975125.1 Latrodectus hesperus
CTACCAATCTGCCATCCGATAGGTAGAACTTGAATATGGATTGTTCACTCCAGGGTAACTATTTCCATTCATCTGTAATCCAAATTCAACATACCTCACAACTAGAGATGTAAAATTCCCGGGAATTTTGAGGGAATAAACTCAGCCAATCATATTTCGTTTTAGATATTTTTTCCGCATATATATGAAGCGAAGTGAAGTAAAGTTTGGTATCTGTAAATAATTATTAAACAAAGTGATTTTCTACAATAAGCATTCATAAAAGCATTGAAAGGCATAAAATATGAACATTAAAACTGTAAAAAATATAGTATTGAAAAATTTCATCCCTAGGGGATTTTTTTATATCGGTGTATGGCGAGATATGTCGCTAAGATTGTTGGGAAGCCAATATTTCTCAGAAATATATTTAATGAAACTATAAAAATAAACTGAAAATTGTTATTTGATCAAAAATAATATTGTTTCACTGTAACAAATAGTGATTCATTTCTTCATTTCTATTTTACCATTTTCAGTTCTTTTAGGTTGTAAAATATTTATTTTCTTTGCGATCATTCTTTATATGGTATATTTGTTTCTTATGTATTCGAAATTGCTTCATTTAAAAAAATGATTTCACTTTAATTTTAATATATTAAATTTCTTTAAAACAAATTATCTGAAAAAAGTAAGGTAGCATTTGATTTTTTCAGTCTTTCTAATAAACCGAAAATTGATGATTTAAAAATAAATAATGTCAAGCATATTGTTTTTACTTTTGTTTTGACTTCTAATTAACAAATTTTTAATTTACCAATGATAGAAAAAACTACTGTTTCATGAACTACTTCTCAACTGAATATGTTTTAATGGTGCACAAATTTAAACAATACGTAAATGAAAGTAATATGATTGGTGAGGAGACATGTAAGTTGTGAAAAAAAAATAGCTCTTCCAGCGAGTCATCATTTAAATCATATCTTGTAGGAATTAATGTGACAAAAATCCTATGAAATAAGCTAGCGTCAAAACATTATTACAATTTGCATGTAATTTTGAGTTGCATTGAAACTGCAAATATTATTCCAATCCAATTATAAATATCTTTATTTACAGAGGGAAATTATCATCAACATATTCTAGCATATTAGCAATTTCTTAATAGTAACTTATAACTATTTAAATTGACAAACTCAGAATTTAAATTATTAAAAATTTACTAAAAAGTCACATTTGTTGCTACTTAAATTTGCAAAATCTATTTAATATTTAAGACACAAAAATAATAAATTTATATAAAAAATTTATATAAAATGTAATCATGAATAATAATACTTTTTCTTTTATAATAGCTAAAATATTTAAAATATTTTTCTTTTATATTTTTAGATTAATTAACAATTTTTAAGTACAATATATAATGCAGACTTTAAATAAATCTATTTTTATTTCTTTTGCAAGGATCTGATACATTAATTTACACAATTACAATATATCTACAGTTGAATTATTCATTGAGTTTTTGAAAACAATTTTTTACATTAAAAATGATTTCAAAACAGTAAGGTAGAATTAAAATCTCTTTAAACTATTCATCATTTCTAAATGATAGGACAGAAAATGTGGGTGAAATAAAAAATTATTGATAATCTATGTCATTGAAAACATTTCCATTTTTCAGATTTTAGTACTAGAAATGGAAATAACTTTATAATATTATGAAAAGAATTTAAGAAAGTCAAGCAAATGAATTCTGAAAAAAAAAATATTCTTGATTTTTTAACATTTTACACTCACGTGATTTTCTTATAAATTAAAATTATTTTTTAATTCAATGCATCTTGCTTTTCATAAAAAGGCTGAAATGTGTTATTCTTTTCAAAATATTTTTGGTTAAAATACTAGCTCTGAAAATATTAATGCCAGTTTGATATAAGAAAATAGGTTTATTACTTTTCTAGAATCTTGTTATAAAAATTTTGAAACTTGTATTTTTTAAGAGTTAGTTCAGCTTGAACTTTTACACACAAGACTAAAATTTGTACATAATACAAAAATTTTATGACAATTGACAAATCTGTAATTTTGTGAATTGCATATTTCCAATTCAAAAATTTGAAGTAACAATAAACAATTTGTTCAGAAAGGATTTTAAAAATTGTATAGATGCATTTAGAAATCTACACAATAAAAAGATCCCATCTAAATATGTTTATACCTGTTACCGTGTGAAATAAAATTAGGTATTATTTCTATGTTAGAAAATATCTAATATTTACAAATATAAAATATTGTTTAGTAAATATTGATTGATTTTTATGAATATAGTTTTTCAACATAACAACTGAAGTGGAGATAACAAAAATTGTTGTAATAAATAATGTATAAAATTGAAGCTACATATTTTACTTTAACAACACTAATACTATATTTAAAACAAGCAAATGTGACACTAAATATCTTAAATAAAAATTTAAAAAGATTAGTTTTTCAATGTTTATACTATTTCTTTCACGATGGAACACCAACTTGATGCCCAATGATATAAGCCCTGTAATGCTGAAAGGTGAAAATCCTAGTAGCGAGGTATAAGAAACAATATCCTACCTCCTTTCTGGCTTCTTAAAATTAATTGATCATTTTAAAATAGCAAGTTTCGAGCATTTTAAACGCATTGTAAATCAATGCATGTTGGTCATAGATATGCTGTCAGAAGGAAGACTTGTGTGAACTTCAGCTCACTATAAAAAATTTCAAATACATAGATGAAAAGTTTGTTGTTTTTTTTTCTGGGATAAATGTAAAATACAATGTAATTTAGAATTAATAAGAACTCTTATTTGAAAAACATTTAACATAACACACAATAACATTATTATTTGCAATCTCATATAATTGTGTCATTACCAACCATCAACATAGTCTGTAATAGTTGATAATAATTATAGTGAAAACACATAAGATACGGTTTTGAATTGAGAAACAATCTTGATTCACTAATTCCCTGATTATGTTATGTGTATATACATATTTAAAATTATGAAATGATGTAATCTGAATATAATATATATATATATATATATATATATATATATATATATATATATATATATATATATATATATATATATATATATATATGATATATATATATATATATATATATATATATATATATATATATATATATATATATATATATATATATATATATATATATATATATATATATATATATATATATATATATATATATGATATAATCCTTTAACTAAGAACTTCTAGAAGCACTTTTCAGCTCACACAAATTAATCAAAATGAAATTGGTTAAAATTATAGTGAAAATCAAAAGTTTTATCAATTATCTAGTTCATTTTAAACTATAATGTAACAAGCACAAAAGCTTTATCCAGAAAACTTGGAATAGTTTATATACGATTATAAATACTATTTAAACCAAGTTAAAATTTAACTTTTTCCAAATTATTGAAAAAATCCTCAGAAATACCACCTAAAAGATGGGAAACAGATATCTCAAGATGTTGAAAAAGAGGAAATGGCAAATGCTCATAGGAGACAGGTTCTGCTGGTTAAGACTAACAGGATTTAAAGGTGGTAATGCTGATAAAGAAATTTATTATAGATGCAAACTGGACCAATTCACATAAATTTATTATAAGAAACACTTCATCAAAATTTTTAGTAACTTCAAATGAATTAATTAGCATCAACAGCCACTATTTAAAGTATAACTTTCAGTAAAAGAAAATTTTGATATAAATCTCTTCAAATCTAAAATTATTGGAACTAACATGCATATTCAAATTTTAAAAGGTCCATAATAATGAATGAAATTTAATATTCTTGTCATGTAGTCCAACAAAATTACTGATTTGCCTAATCATTAATAAGCAACTAAATTAACTAGTAATGAAATCCAACATGTTTAGTTAAATCTAGTTTTTCTATTTAATTTCTCGTCAACATTTCCAATGATAAATAGCTTCATTTTAATAAGGAATAATATCAGAAGCATTTTCCTGCTTCTTTATTACTAGCAAATAATTAGCAATTTTAAACACAGGCATTTTTTTATGTGACAGTATTAAAGTTCAGATATTTTCCAAATCTCAAACACCAAATTTGTAAAATTTAATAAATAAAACAGTAAAAAATTGGGAAAATGTTCTACTAATATTAATAAGAATTACTATTTATTATAATCTAGGAACAATCTGTTTTGTTACGAAGGTTTTTGCATTAGTATTCTATATAAAGTACACAACATTATGTAATAAATCCTACAGCAATTGTATAAATATTTATGAAGTATATCTATGCATAATAAAACTTGCAAAAGAAAAATAGTCTTGTCTGTTAAGAGTGCCAAATAAAATTATCAGTATACTCACATCATTGCTTTTGATGACAAGAGAAAATGATTGTCCTTTTGTATACAATATGTACAAAATCTAATTCGATAAACATATATTTAAACATCTGATTTAACCACAGAAAATAAAAGCACAATATTTAAAAATTACTTTCTGAATGGTTCAAGCTATAGGTGTACATCCAGGCTATTAATTTTATCTAAATTGTCAAAAGTAATTCCAGATATCTAATGAATAACAAAATGAATTTCTATATACATTAACGATTGACGTTATAAAAAATATTCGCATGCAATTTCAGAATCAGTTATCAATCTAATATACTGCGTTTAATTTAACATTAAGTTTATAAATAATAGTAGAATAATATTTTTAAGAAATATATATTGAAAGATTGAAGTTTATACATATCAGAAGAGTAATATTTTTCAAGGAATATATACATCATACATATTGAAAGACAGCATATCTAAACGATTTCTCTGTCCAAAAATTTAAAAAATACACATTCAAATAATAAACATTGCGAGTAACAATTGCAATGAACACAACTTGAAACCCCTCCAATCTTTACAAATAACCGTCATCTTTTTCCAAATATTTTGTGAAATTTGCATTGCCGTAAATAAAAGTACCTGGAACCAGGGGGTATGCGTACCCGTCTGAGGCTTGAGCTAGCCACCAGGCGCGTCGGCAGGTGGTGGATCGCCGAACGTCCTGTAGGAATGACAGGATAGCCTTGAATATAGAATAAGAGGCCGCGAACCAGCTCCCGTAAACCCTGGTGTTATGCGATCCGTGCCTAGGGCTAATTGGCACCGCGGTATTGGTGTCTTAACGGAGCCTCTAGTTGCCTGGCAAACTTCTAGAGTAATTTGCCTTGCCCAGTATCTCAGGCAATGCTGGGTGGACTTATATTACCTGAGCTTATTAATTGTTATCTTGTGGCTGAAAAGACACAAGAAATAACAAATCTTTCTGCATTTGCAGGTGAAGCCTCTGAAGTAGACCTTGCTGAAAAAGACAAGGGAACTCAGAGGTAATCTTGTAAAGGGGCAGTAATGAATCTTTTACTTGAGGTAGAAATGACCTCCAAACCATCTTCTGGTGAAAGCCAGGAAGCTATCCCTAGCATGACTGACTTTCTGACCAGATGGGACTGTTTCAGCAAGACCCTATCTGCTGGAAATGTCAAACGCAAGAGGAAACGGCAGAGCATATCATTTATGAATGCGAGGCTCTTGCCCTCCCTAGATTAACTTCTTTAGGCATCATCCATACTAGAGAATTACACCTAGGCTCCATTAAAGGGTTATCAGACTTTATTAATAAAGTGGGTGACCCGAGCAACTGGAACTAGGAAACATTGGGTTTGGAGTCAATGGTACAAAATGCTGATAAAAGCAGAGGTGCCCAATGACATACAAACCCAACCTTAAGAAGAAGAAGAAGAAGAAATAAAAGTAGAAATTATTAAAATGTATCTTTTTAAATATATTATGTGGTTTTAATAGTTAAATTTTTAAGAAAATTCCAAAATTTTCCACAATTTTGAAAATTCGAGTATTTTCAAAATTTCCATGGGAAAAAAACCGGTTTATTCCAGGGAATTAACCGGGTTTTTTCCCTATCCTTGCAACACTACTCACAGCACCGTAATTGGGCAATGCAGTTGGATTTTGTAAACAAAGGATTATGGGTAGAAGCATAGCCATGGAAATCAAATAAATGTACCATGCGGATAGTGCTTATCAAAGACAGTAGTCCTGGATACTTGTTTGGGCTCCTGGAGTAAAGGGGTGGTGTGATTTTCCCAAATTTCTTTGGACAACCCTCGTCCGCCTCTATCCCTCAGTTCTGCTGGGTCGAAGCTCATTCCGAAAATCTCCACTTGCTTTTCACTATTTAATCACAAAAGCCACTGTCGATTTTAGAATGTTTGAGTCACTAGATATGTCCTTCCTGGGACCAGGGGGTACGCGTACCTTCCTGGGGCTTGAGCAGCCACCAACGAAATTTTTAATCAGGTCATAAAAAAAGAACATTTTTTACTTCCTGGAATGAAATGTGTACAACTTAAAAGGGAATTTTTCCAAAAAGGTGTTTGATCTTTACTGTCCTTGAAAGAAACTTTTAATTTCATAATTTTGTTTCCTTTTTTTTAGTTCTGGAAATGAAGCGCTGGTTATTTCTAAAAAAACAGTAGATTATTTCTGAAAAGGAATGTAGTTGCAATTCAGTCCAATCGAAAAGAAAAAGCAAAGTTACTAGCTGGATAATATTTGTAAAAAATATGTATCAATTTGTGACGCAGTATTTTAATAACCACAAAAACGTTCTAACATAGAAAAAAAAGATATGAGGATAAAATTTCTAAAATTTGTTCGATTGCATATTCGATTCGAGAAAAATGTTGTAATTTAACAACACGGAATGCAAGCTAACTGTTAAATTATTTTTCTTTCTGTTTATAAAAAATATTTCTCACTTATAATTAAAAGATTATTTTGATATTCCAAAATCAATATTCACGATTCACTTGGCTTAGTTCCAAAAGCTGTTTGGCAACACGAAATGAGGTCCGCAGTACGAATCAAGGGTGAAAACGATTTGAATGGGAAACTGTTTTTAGTCACGTGGCTGTAGGATTTTTTAATGCGCATTCTGATTGGGACAGGCGTAATTTTGATGCAGTGGTCGAAAACAATATTCTTTCAAATTTGAATAGTTATTTTCTGAAATGGAATGTGGGTGGAGTTATCCCCAGGTGCAGACGAGAGCTTTGAGAGGGAGAAAACCTCTCAACTCTCCACTCTAGAAACGAACTTTATTCCAGAATATTGCGTGATAAGCAACATTACAATGTGTTCAAATGATTACAATTTAAATTAATTACAAGAGCTGCCACATCAAAATTTGAAAATAAAATATAGCTAACAGGTTGACATTTCATTATCCATGCAGCCGTTATCAATTGAACCATGAATACATTAGCGTCAAATAAAAAGAAAAAAAATGTACAACTTTTTTTTATTTAAAATGAATGTGTGATTATGTGCAGTATAAATATCATTAAAAGTCTGTTTGGATTTTTTCATTCAGAGGACGAACATCATTTCTTTCGACCAGAAAAAAAAACATTTCAAGATGGAAATGTTGTCTTTCAAAATGCCCATCGTCTAATAGCCTTCTTAACTAATGAAGTTAGATAAACTGAATTCATAATTTTGGTTCATTTTCATATATATATATATATATATATATATATATATATTCCAATGGCGGGCCCTGGAGGGTTGATTCCTATGCCACAACAAGGCCAGTAACTGCTATTCATTTGTCGTTACCCAGCGGACACCTGTGAACCATGTCACGGAGGCGAGTAGCATTACCCGCGTCATACCACCACAAACCCGTTTATAGGGTGGGCCACATTCATACATCATCACGGAAGAAAGGATAGAGAAACACAGAGAGATCAGGGAAAGAAAGTAACATCCATGCTCGAACCGGGATTTGAACCTAGGACACACAGCTCAGGAGTCAGGAGCGCTAACCACTCAGCCATCGGTCGGCATATATATATATGACATATATATATATATATATATATATATATATATATATATATATATATATATATATATATATATATATATATATATATATATATATATATATATATATATATATATATATTTATATACAACCAAGAAATTGCACAGATAAATTATTTTACTAAAAATACACAATATTTTTTAAGAACACGTTACTTTTTTTCAACATTTGAAATAGATTTGAAGGAAAAAAGTTTACTTTTTTTACAGTAAGTAATAATTGAATATTTTATACATGTTACAATGCTAATTCTTTTTTGACATGTTTAAAAGCATTTGCTTAAAATTTGTCAATATTTAGTCCCAAATGGAAGGAAAAGCAATCATTAAAAATGCTGTTTCAAGAATACATTAGTAAACAAAAATTTAAGAGAAGCAAAATGGCTTAGTTCAATGGTTAGAGTCCTGGATTTATTTCGACAGATATTTGAAGACTTTCTCAAGATTTATGCACATTTGTTTTTAATTCCCTCCAAGGAGCTCCAGTTTTTTTTTTTTTTTTTTTTTGGTCTCTCCTTTTTGCACTGACGGAGAAGACCCCCGAGGTGGAGGGTTCTCCAGCCTTTGCTTCCTGGACACTTGTTTACATTTCAACATCCAGACAACCTCAGGATGTTGAGAGGCATTTTAGTATCTCCCATATATTCTTGGAGAACATTCACAGGCCCACTTGTTACAAAGGTAGAAACTCGGAAAAACTCCCAAGTACACATCTCGACAAACATGCAGATTAAAATAAGAAGCATTTCTCAGCTAATTATTTATTACATTTAAACAAACACGCAACATATAAAGACACAACATTACACGCATATTTATAAATAATCACTGTCACAGATGGTGTATAATCCAGTATTCCGAATTTTGAATTTTTTTGGCGATGAAGAAATATTGCCAAGATGACGTATTGTGACGTGGGCGATGATATAAATTCTAGGGTTGCCAAAATAGAATTTTATGCATAATTTTTATAGGTCCATATCTACGATGTAATAAATACACTTTATGTTTCAATGTAGGAAAATTGTTATCACCACGGGATTTTCACGCTTATTAAAATTCCTTCTTTATGCAATTTCCATTAAAATAAACGCCAAATATTTCATAGTCAAAGCAAATTGAAATCTTATAATATATTGAATTACATATTGTAATTTTGTTGTTTTATAAAATTTGAAATAATTTATCAATGAATAGATAAAAATATCTCATAAACAATCCAATTAATAACTGAAATTGAAGATTTTGAAAGCTAATTAAATCACATACAACTAAAATTGTTAACTATATAAAATAAAGCAATTAAAAATTAGCCCGTTTTTCAAATGAATGATTGTCTGAAATGATATTTTTAAAAGATTCCAATGCCAAACAACTTGTCTAGTGGTCAGCGTGTCTGACTGTGGATAAGGAGGTCCTGGGTTCGAATCCCAGTTCAGGCATGGATGTACCTTCTCTCTCTATCTATGCTGTCTTTGTCCTTTCCTTGTATGAATGAGGTGTGAATAGTTCCCTACCCTATAAACGGGTACCCTATATGACATGTGTGTACTGAAGAAGTCGGACTCCACACCAAAATAGGGTTCAGTTGGAAAAGTGGAGCAACGCACCCCATATTGCCTGCCTGGCTGGCACACGACAATTTGTTTATATATAACAACAAAAGATTCCAATAAGCATACAGTTAATATAATAGTAAATAAATTTGGTACGAGAGAAATACTTAATAGTACGATATAAAACTTAAATGAATTTTTTTTATGTTCTCAACATTATATAAATTTCTTTTCATTAAAAAGAAAATGCACGAGTTTTAAAAAATGTTTACATAAATTTGACTTAAGTGCTTCTGCAATTATTGCCCGATAACGAAATCTTACCAACAAAAAATAAATAAATAAATAAAATAATAAAAATAAATTAAAAAAATTTTAAAAAAAGGCCAGTACTATAAAATTTAAGTACAATTTAAAAGAATAGCAGCAAATACCAATCGAAAGTTTTTTTTGTCGTCCTGAGTAGTATTAATATTTTTACAATTCTTATGAC
Organism: Latrodectus hesperus; assembly: GCA_037975125.1. NCBI lineage: Eukaryota > Metazoa > Arthropoda > Arachnida > Araneae > Theridiidae > Latrodectus > Latrodectus hesperus. The sequence goes on from JAJQOW010000092.1 coordinate 10,043, forward strand.
ATACGTGTGGAATCTTCATAAATGAAATACTTATTCTATTGAAGAAAGTTGAAATTTCATCAGAAATCTTACAGGTGGTATTTCATTTCGAAATGTCAATTGCACCGATTTTAGTTCATTTGAATCGCTATTAAAGCTCTTCCCAGTCCTCACATTCAGGAACCCTGCTCGTGTCAAAAACGGAGGCATGCCTTTATCACCACTTTAAGAACAATCATCTATATGTTACTGTTAAGAAACGATAAATTATGCACGGCATTGGATAACCGCTTCTTTCTGCATCCCCACGGGGTGAATTAAAATAATATTTACTGTTTTAGAATAATACTGTATCTCAACAGTCAGCAGGAAGTGCGTCAGACGTCACGTGATTCCTCATTTTGGCTAACAAAACCAAGAAAATTCTCCGAAAGCAGCGTTTCCCTCACTGATACGATCAGAATTTGAAACATAAAACTTCCGATTTCAGTTCGTTTTTTGAGCGCAGATGGTTTTCCTGAGCATTCACTTTCATTAAAATTGCCACGACATTTCAAATCACGCAACGTTTTTGAAAGAAACTATTATGAAATTGCATTCCTTATTAGTCTTCCTGCGGCAAAAAATAGGGAATGCAACAAAGTGAATGGAAATTAAAAGAGAAAATTTATCTACATATTGATGATAATATAAGAAGCATAATCACTCTCGAATGGCGGCAAAACCCATTCGAAATTAAATATATTGCTCAAAAACACAATTGCCATTATGATGTTATAGGCATTTAATGTTTTTAAACATATTGCTTTTTATTTCTTTTAATAACAGAAAGAATTTATATAAACAGGAAATCAAGAAAATAGAGTGCGACAATGGAGGTGTTCTACAAGAATTTTAATAATTCTATATTTTTAAATTAATTAATTTTTTCTGTGACGAAGGTTTCAATTTCTGAGAGAAGTAGAGCGCACTTTCTGTGCGCGTGCACTGCAACCCATTCTGAAATTACTTTAATTGGTTGTTGTTGTTGTCTAGTGCCAGCTAATGTGGCAATATGGGGTGCGCTGCTCCACTTTCCCAACTGAACCCTATTTTGGTGTGGAGTCCGACTTCTTCAGTGCACACATGCCACAGGGACCCGTTTATAGGGTAGGCAACCATTCACATCTCATTCATACAAGGAAAGGACAAAGGCAGGATAGATAGAGAGAGAAAGTACATCCATGCCCGAACCGGGATTCGAACCCAGGACCTCCCTATCCGCAGTCAGACACGCTGACCACTAGACAAGTTGGGAGGCACTTTAATTGTGATAATTAATTACTTAATTAATTAATACTTTAATTGGTATTTAGCTTATAAAATCCCTCCAAGTGGTTGTAATTTATAAAATTATCATTTCTCTATACTGTTCCTTTTGTTCTTTTTTTTCAAAGAAATTTAATTTTCTAAAAATAATTTAAAATAAAATGTTGAAGGCATTGATATATTTCATTTGAGGTCAGGCGTCCTTTCAAGGAGCTCATAGTAGCACCGCCGATGCAATGAATATAAAGCCATTTAATAGTGGAATCAGTTTCTTCTGAATTATTCACTCTCCGCCTTACATCAAACTATTAAGGCCCTTGAATTGTTAGAATGTTTTACTAATGACAAAGTCCTTTGTCTAATTATATTAGATCTTTATTTACGTTAATAGCAGTATATGTACTGCATAAGTCATTCATTTTTATATATTCCTGATATCCTCACTTATTTTAAACGCACAAGAGAACAACTTTTGTTAAAAGAATTTTTATTAAACGCTCAAAATAACAAGAAAATAAGCTCAAAAGAAGATTATATGTATTGGAGAACACCTTGTGTTTAAAAAATTTAAAATTTTTTACTTTTAGGAAAATTAAAAACGAAAATTTTAAATCGAAAAATAATAATTTTTATATTTTATGTACCTATTATTTATTACGAAATAATAGGTACAAAAATATAAAAATTTTGTATTTTTGTACCTATTATTAAATATAAAAATATAAAAATTTTATTATTTTATTAAAATATAAAACTTTTGTACCTATTATTATTACGAAAATTTTAAATCGAAAAATAATAATTTTTATATTTTTGTACCTATTATTTGCATTAAAATCCTACAGATGCTTTGTTAGATGCTAATCTATAGGTTAATAGCAGTGGATACTACATTAGTCATTCATTTTTATATATTCCTGTTGTCCTCCCTTATTTTAAACGCACAGGAGAACAACTTTTGTTAAAAGAATTTTTATTAAACTCTCAAAAGAACAAGAAAATAAGCTCAGAAGAAGATTATATGTATTAGAGAACACCTCGTGTTTAGAAAATTTTAAATTTTTAACTTTTAGGAAAATTAATAACGAAAATTTTAAATCGAAAAATAATAATTTTTATATTTTTGTACCTATTATTTGCATTAAAATCCTACAGATGTTTTGTTAGATGCTAATCTATAGGTTAATAGCAGTGGATACTACATTAGTCATTCATTTTTATATATTCCTGTTGTCCTCCCTTATTTTAAACGCACAGGAGAACAACTTTTGTTAAAAGAATTTTTATTAAACGCTCAAAAGAACAAGAAAATAAGCTCAGAAGAAGATTATATGTATTAGAGAACACCTCGTGTTTAGAAAATTTTAAATTTGTAACTTTTAGGAAAATTAATAACGAAAATTTTAAATCGAAAAATATTAATTTTTATATTTTTGTACCTATTATTTCCATTAAAATCCTACACATGTCTTGTTAGGTGTTAATCTATAGGTTAATAGCAGTGTATACTACATAAGTCATTCATTTTTATACATTCCTGATGTCCTCCCTTATTTTAAACCTACAGGAGAACAACTTTCGTTAAAAGAATTTTTATTAAATGCTTAAGAGAACAAGAAAATAAGTTCACTCTCAAGAAAGTTGCAAATATGCATAAGAAAACAACTTCTGTTAAGAAAATTTCATACGAAAAATAATAATTTTTATATTTTTACATATATTATTTATAATATAATTCCACAGATGTCTTATTAGATGTTTATCTAGGTTAATAGCAGTGTACACTACGTAAGTTATTCATTTCTATATACTTCGGTATCCTCACTTACTTTAAACGCACAAGAGAACAACTTGTATGAAATGATTTTATTTGTATAATTCTTTATTTATTCAATGAAGACATACAAAAGTTTTGTGCAATAAAGATAAGATCTTCCCAAAAATATGCTTTAATTAAATATACAATAAATATTTTTAATTTCTAATTATTAAATTCAAAAAATTAATACAAATTTAACTAGTTCCTTTACAATTGTTTTTAAACATGACACTTTTAATTATTTATATTGTTGCTGTTTTATTCTGAAAATTTTGAAATTTTTAACTTCATAAAGTAATTTAATATATTAAAGCTGTGAATCCCCAAAACCAAACTCCATTTCAAACGTACATATTTACAATGGATTAAGGAATATTATCAGCAAAGAGGTTTTTTTAAATTATGTTTTGAAAGAGATATATTTCGCTCAATAAAGTAGGTAAGCTTGAATAAAATAAATGATCTGATTTTTAAAAAAATTCCTTTTTTTATTCATGACCAAATTTTAATAAAACTGGTCATTAAGATTAAATTTTAGAAAAAAATTTGATGCGATAATTTAATATTTGCAGAAAATTTCATACTTGAGAAATAATTGCAAATATTCATTTAAATTCTATTTCAGAAATATTATTTAGCGATAAAATTCAGGCAAACTGCTAAAATGAAAGAAATGGACATCAAATCATACATTAATTTTGTTATTCTCACTTTCAAGTCCTTAATTTATTCTGTTCTGTTTAATTTATTTATTCTGTTCTATTTTATTTATTGATTCTGAATAATTTATTCAAGTTTTTAATTAATTAATTTTGTTATGCTCACTGTTAAGTTCTTAATTTATATTCTGTTCTGTTTAATTTATTCAAGTTCTTAATTAATTAATTTGTTATGCTCATTGTCAATAGCTCAAATTCTCAATGTTAAGCGCATGCGCGAATGGGCTGCCCGAAAACGGATGAAGGCAATTGAAACAGCTGACTCTGACCGAAATGTTCAGTAGTCAACGACTTTCATTGACTCGAGACTCAAACTTGTTTTTGTATTTTGACAAAACATTTTAAGCCACACCTTAAAAAAACAATTCGCGTCGTAACTTCTGGCCCTCAATGTGGGAATAATTTTGTGAATGTCCGATATCTACTTAGTTATTCAAAGTTAAAACATAGTTGACATAGGAGGCTTCTTAACTATAAAAATAGTATATATATATATATATATATATATATATATATATATATATACATGTAAGGATAGTCTTTTGTTCTCATTGGTGCAGAACCTTTTTGTGGGATAAATTTGAAGACTGCAAAAACCAATGTTCTTAGATGGGAAAGACGGAAGATGTATGAAGCTTGGCTCAACACTCCTGGTCAAACCCACGCTAAAAGTATGATCTGTGGATCATCAGCGAGGATTGCCTCTGAAATTCTAAGATGCTCTAGGCAGAAGATACGTTTCATCGTAGGCTTCATAACTGAGCGCTACTATTTCAGAAAATACCTCCATAAAATGGGACTGTTTCAGCAAGGCCCTATCTGCAGGAAATGCCATACGCAAGAGGAAACGGCCAAGCCTATCATTGACGAATGCGAGGCTCTTGCCCTCCCTAGATTAACTTCTTTAGGCATTATCCATACTAGAGAGTTACACTTAGACTCCATTAAAGGGTTATCGGACTTTATTAATAAAGTGGGTGACCCGAGCAACTGGAACTAGGAAACATTGGATTTGGAGTTAATGGTACAAAATGCTGATTAAAAAGCAGAGGTGCCAATGACATACAAACCCAACCTTAAGAAGAAGGAAGAAGAAGGATATATATATATATATATATATATATATATATATATATATATATATATATATATATATATATATATATATATATATATATATATATATATATATATATATATATACACACTGCTGAAAAAAGTAGGACAGTCATATTTTATAAATTATGTTTTAAATTTTAGAGCAATTACTGCAAATTTTTTATTTCATTAAAATTTTTCTTTAATTTTAGTGAAGGAGTTTCATTTATCATTAAGAAAATATTATAAAATTATACTTAAAAATTTTCGGTATGTGAAAAAAGTAGAAGGACACACATGCAAAAATATTCTCATTTTGTAATCTGTAGCAGTTTAATATGTTGAAAGCATTGTTCTTTTAAACTGTCTTTTTTTTTTCAAAAGATATATTTTGTTAAAAAAAAAAATCCTCAATTTTTGTAACTGTTAAATGCCTAGGGGAACACTCTTTAAGTAAATTTCAAAAAGGCCAAATTGTGGCATGTAAAGATGTGGGGAAAATGTAAGAGGAATTTCAAAGCATCTACACATCAATCCAAACGCTGTTTCTAACTTCTTGAAAAGTCTAAAGAGTCAGGAGTAAGCGAAGATTGGCAAATTTAAAAAATTGACACCACTAAATCAAAGAAAAATCTTTAAAGAACTTAAAATAACGCGGGGAAGCATTGGAAAAGCACAAGACCCATCTAGAATCACACATGTAATCAGAAGAACAATTAACAACTACATAAAAAAGGTTGGATACGTTCATATTCAAGAAAAGAAAGCATCGTCCTAAATGAGTCGAACGGCCCATTAAGCACCGGTTACAGAGGTTCAAAGAGCACACGTCTTGGAAGTCCAAATAAACTCCAGTTATATTTTCTGATGAAAAAAATACAATTTAGATGTCCCAGATGGTTGCCAATATTATTGGCATTGTCTGGGTACACAAGAAGAAACTTATTCTACCAGACAGATAGGAGGAGACGGTTTAATGGTTCGGATAGCTGTTGGCTAAGTTGGAAAGATCAATCTAATACTAGACAGAAAATACAGATTATACATTCAAATTTTAAATTCAGATCTTCTTCTCTGTGGAGCTGAAAATTGGATACTTCATCAATATGGAACATCAATTCACACGGCCAATGGCTTTAAAAATTAGTTTGAAACAAATAATGTTCGGTTTTTGCCATAGCCTGCTAAAAGTACAGATCTCAATATTGTTAAGAATACTGTTACAAATTTATAAATAATGATTATATTTGTCTTAAAATAACTCAGACAGATCGGAAATTCTCACATTTTGGGCAAAAATTGCGGTATTTAGACGTGTTGTAGTTTAAAAGCGGATTTCCTGATGATTTGGCGACTTGGCGACAGTTGGCGAGATTCTTGGCGACTTGGCGACGGTTGGCGAGATTATTGGCGATTTGGCGAGAAATCGATACTTCTGGAAACATCCATCACCTAAGCTCTAGGACCAATATTTTTCGAGATAGCCTAGAAGCTTCCAGAACCTTGGCGAAATTGGTAGATTTCTCCGACAAGTCAGGTATAAATACCGCAGCCCAACATGGAAGAGTCAGTCTCATCAGACGCAATACTTTCCAAGGCTTTTGCCTAATTCTTTACTTTCATATCTACATTCACTTAATTTCTTTCTCTTAATTTTTTAAACTCAGATGAATGAGTAGATGCCTTCGGGCAGGTACTCAGTTACACACAATCAACAGAACAGAACAGGAAGAGTCAGTTTTGTGAAGACAGTCAGTAAGTGAAGACGATTAGTTGCGACTGCTAATTGTTCTCTGTCTGAGGTATTTGAGACCTGTGATTGGAAGCTGTTTCTTATTATATCTGACGAATGGTAGCTGTATAATTGTTATTGTTACAGCGGGAATCTCGTATATCTAGTGAAGTTTTTACGAATAAAAGTCTTGTGTTCATTAAGTGGTTGCTTTCTTCAACTCTCAATCGACACGAACCCGTGGAGCTCGGTACAATATAATAGTCAGCGTGTTTGCGCTAGAAGCAAGGAATGTGAATCTTTGATCGAACTTCGAGAAGCTTTAAATTGTGTTTCGGACAATTTTTGTCAAACCGAAATTCAAGACCTATATGATTCAATGACAAATAGAGTCTTTGAAATAGTTAAAGCAAATGACAGAAGAATTTCTTATTAACACGACTTTTATTTTCAAGATTTAGAACTGTCCTACTTTTTTCACACAGTATGATATGAATGAAATTAACTTTTTATTGAAATAAGCCAGTAGTTTTATATTTGATACTTTAAGATATAGTTACCTGATTGTAAATACGCTTTTAAAGATACTTTAATGAAATCATTTTGTAAAAATACTAAGTTCTTCTCATATTTGACAAAACCTAGTGTCCTTCTACTTTTTTCCAGCAGTGTATGTATTTATGTACTATTCAGGATGTAAAAGTCTGCCTATTGTGTGTGTTGTCATTTATTTAAATTTTCATAATAATAATTCATATTATTTTATATTTAACTTTGCGCGAAACTCCTGACATCGTTCTGGAGGTCTCAAATCAAAAATTGGAAATTTTTGTTTATTTTAATTTGTTATTTTGAATATGTGTGTGTGTGTGTGTTCTTTCTTCTCCTGGTGGTTGCTGACTCACATGGCAGTGTGGAACAGTGGGGTATCGAGCACGACTGGCGCTCGGGTACAAATACCTGTTTTTGCTGCCTTCACAAAAAATAGCATAATATGCAGAAAAAACTTATAAGAATACAAAGCAAATAACAAAATATAATGAAGTACCTACTATAAAACAATTTAAAATAGATAGATAATGTTAAAGAGTCGGGTTATATTTTTAAATTTAAGAAAAAATCTAGTTAAAAAATATCACAAACTGAATTTTTAAAAACTATATTCGCAAACTCAAACTTAGAAATGTATCTATAGAATCATCGTACTTGTGGTAATTAAGAATTAGTTTAAAAGATCATTTATCTTATATGTTAATATAATTATTTTATAAACAATTTTCAAGCAAGGAAAGATGTTTATATATATATATATATATATATATATATATATATATATATATATATATATATATATATATATATATATATATATATATATATATATATATATATATATATATATGTGTGTGTGTGTGTGTGTGTGTGTGTGTGTGTGTGTGTGTGTGTGTGTGTGTGTGTGTGTGTGTATAAACATCTTTCCTTGCTTGAAAATTGTTTATAAAATAATTATATTAACATATTTGTGTAATATATATATATATATATATATATATATATATATATATATATATATATATATATTACACAAATATAAGTAAATCTACTTATTAACAGCAATACAATAATTTGGCATATTAATTATACTGCATACATTTTCCTGCATTTTGATAAAGCAAATTGATTAATTACTTAATCAGTGTTGATCACTTCTAATTTTTAGAGTTTTACATTTATTAATGCTAAGTTGTGTGTGTGTTTAGATAATCTTAAGCCATAGTTGAAATTAAATATGTCATGATTAATTTTAATTTATAGAGCGAACTTTCATTAGTAGCACACAAATTGGTATTGAAATTTGAAGTGTGATTCTCTTATTTGGTAAAACATCTTTCCCAAAAAACATCATGAAAGTAAATAGCTTCAATAGAGTTTAATATGTTTATTTCTTTAAAACAATGATATCCTATTTTTTTTTAAATAAAATCAGAAATTTTCATCTACACAGTGTAAATTTATAATATTTTTAGTTTTTTCTAAAGTGATGCATTGAATATAACATTTTCAAGATTTTAGTGATTCAAATTATCAAAGTATCAATTCAAATTATCAATCAAATTATCCCTGTCCAATTAGACCACATGTGCATAAAATGAGAGTTGGTTTGGTTTCTTTGTCGCTCAACGGTCATTTTTTGCACACGAGGGCTAATTAGACCGGGACCAACGGTTTAAAGTGGATTCCGAACAACTGCAGACATCCATGCCCAAGGTGGGATTCGAACCCACGAATTGTTGAACCGAAAGCAAGAGCCCAAACCATTCGGCTGGCTCAGCTAAAATGAGAGTTTAGCGACAAACAAAAGAGGAATTTCAGGTATTCAGACACGAAATTTTAAGGTTCATATCGCCGCCCAACTTGTCTAGTGGTCAGCGTGCCTGACTGCAGATAAGGAGGTCCTGGGTTCGAATCCCGGTTCGGGCATGGATGGACTTTCTCTCTATATATATCCTGTCTTTGTCCTTTCCTTGTATGAATGAGGTTTGAAGGGTTGCCTACCCTATAAGCGGGTCCCTATGGCATGTGTGTAGAGCAAAGTCGTACTTTCACCTTCATGGTGCTCTGATTAAAACGAAAGACGCTCCCAATTGACTTAAATTCGCATATACAAGGCATAGCGGGCTTGGCTTGTCCAAGTGTCATTAGTAACAACAACAGCAAGAATCATATCTCATGATTTTGCTTTGAGAAATTTTCTGAGTTTTTACCAAAGTTTTTACTAATTTTTAGTGCTTTATAAAACTATTTCTTAAGATTTTAAAGTATTTCTTTATTTAAGTTGGAACTTTTTTTATTCTGCATTATTTATGCTTTGTTTTAAACAATTACAGCTAAATAGTTACCGCTCTTGTTCAACTGTTCATGGGTTCAATTCTTACCTCGGGCATGTCTGTATTTAGTGATCAAGAATCCACTTTAACTGTAGGTCACAGGGTAATAAGCTCTCATGAAATGAGTGTAGAGTGACCAACATCTATAGTGATGCACTTTTTCAGTCAATAATTTTATAACATTCTAAGACATTTCTGATTTTTAATATTTTACAATGCAGAATAATGATTATACCTGATTTCTTTATATTTCTCAAGAATGATTTCTTTCAAATTAAAATATGTGTTTATACATCAAATGAAGTAACTAGTAAAAATAATTATCAAAAAACATTGAATGAGTGCTTAAACATTAAAAAGAAATGATCTTTTAATGTTCGAAAAAAAGAATAACATAAAATACCAACATAAAGGCAATAAAATTACAAATTAAATAAAAATTATTTCAGAAAAAACTTTAACTTTAAACTTGATTTTAAATAATTTTAAGTAATAAGCAATTTGATTTTAAATTTCTTTTTCCAACTGCGGGCACTTGAGGGTTGAACCCTATGCCACAACAAGGCCAGAAACTACTACTCATTTGTCGTTACCCAGCGGGCACCTGTGAACCAAGTCACGTAGGCGAGTAGCGTTGCCCGGGCCATACCACCACAAACGCGTTTATAGGGTGGGCCACATTCATACATCATCATCACATAAAAAAGGATAGAGAAACACAGAGAGAACAGAGAAAGAAGGTAATATCCATGACCGAACCGGGATTCGAACCCAGGACCCACAGCTCAGGAGTCAGGAACGCTAACCACTCAGCCATCGGTCGGCGATTTTAAATTTCAAAACTGTAAAATTTTTAATAGATATTTACACTGTCTAAAAATCAGTATTAAATAAGTAAACTTAAAGAATACGTGGTAAACAATAAATAAAATTTTTCGTGGAAAAAGAAAATAAACATTGGGTTTTGACTATAAAAATCGATCACTTTTTTTATTGTCAAAACTCAATATTTTGTAAAATTATACAATTTTCCAACAAAGTCCATTGTTATTTATAAAACAATGCTAATTATCTAATAACGAAAATAATAACGAAGCTTAATAATCAAGTAAACGGTAACTAGTAAAAAAAAACTGAATTTAAGTAATTTCCTAGAATTTGGAGGTAATTAGTTTTGCATTCCATTTCGATTTCAGAAAAACAGTTCTCTCTTCTGGAAGCTGCAGAGTTGCTTAGAGAATCTCTCACTTTTCTTCCTTTGGCGGTCAGTTTGCACAAACAAAGGCGCCATTAATGAGAAACCTTTAAGCAGGAATTTTCTCACGAGTATAACCTGGACTATGGAGCTACAACAATGCTCTAGTGATATAAACGCATAACTTTTCTACATTCTAATTATAGATGCACTATAGTTTCACAGAGAAGTTTTCTTAGTTTAATAACAATTAATGTTTCGATTGCCTTGCTTGATATTAAAAAGGAAGTCATTATTTTTCTGGTAATATCAACACATATAAATCATTTTTAGGAAATAAAGGAAATAAAAGTGACATGAAGATTCATATTTTTAAGTTATTTGATTAATTTTGGCTAAAAAGTCATCTTCTTTGGTTTTCTTCCTTTGCTTGGTAAGAAAGGAATCTAAGTGTAATTAATTTAATCAGAAACTGAAATGAAATCATTGGAATTTTTTATGTAACGTTAATTAATATTTTCTTTTAAATGAAAATTTACAATGTTTCGACTCGCGTTAACCAAGATTAAGATTGTTTAAGCTTTACCAATCGAATATAATTATATATTTAAATAACTATTTGGTACCGTTATATTCTGACAAGTTATCATTAAGTTTTTTGTTGTTGTTGTCGTGTGCCAGCTAGGTTGGCATCATGGGGTCCGCTGCTCCACTTTTCCAACTGAACCCTATTTAGGTGTGGAGTCCGACTTCCTCAGTACACACATGCCATAGAGACCCGTTTATAGGGTAGGCAATCATTCACACCTCATTCATACAAGGAACGGACAAAAACAGTATAAATAGAGAGAGAAAGTACATCCATGCCCGAACCGGGATTTGATCCCAGGACCTCCCTATCAGCAAGCAGTCAGGCACGCTAACCACTGGACAAGTTGGGTGGCTTTCCTTAAGGATATTTCCATTTTATGAATTTTACGATATTTCCTTATATTACTTTGATTAAAGTAAGATTAAAATTTGTATTTATAAAAGAAAATAATAAAATATTAACAATACATTGCTTGTTAAATAAGATGAGTTAATCTCTAAAAGAAAATAAACATCATGTTAAAAATAATAATTCAACCCATTAAAACTTCTTATTTTTTTACTTTGAATTTTTAAATAATAAATAATCACAACCAGAGAAAGAGAGAGATTCTAATGATGAATTTATTAGCTGGAAAAATATTAACTGGATGTAATTTGAATAGATTATATTTATTTCCTTAATCAATATCATAATTTTCTGACACAGTGTTAATTCCTGCACAGTCATTTTCTATTTGCATATTTTTCGTAGGTCCGCAGTGGCCTGTTCGGCCCTTACTTGAGGAGTCGTGTTCATATCGGAAGGTAGTGAGTTCGAATCCTGGCCGACCGAAGATCCGTCGTGTTCGCTAATGGTGGCTTGGGTACGTTAAAGCTGGACGTGGTCGCATTGTCCTCCAAGTGAAATGATACCTCTGGGGGTGGCAGACTAAGTATTGGGGATCTTCTATTTGGTCTTTGCTTCTAAATCACAAAGATTTCACCCGCCTGCTTCTATCTAACTGATAGAGCCCAATTCAGGGCTTGGTACAGTGAAGCATGCTGGTGCAACAACAACAACATATTTTTCATATTTATGTTCCATGAAAAGTATAGTTCACTCAAAAGAATAATCATTTCTACTCAATAAGGAAAATTAGAATAATTTCGCTAATTGTGTTATTAAAAATACTTTATGGAAAGCTATCAATTAAATTCATCAGATTTTGTAAGCTTTTTATTTTAATTTTCTTATATTTAACATTTTACTTCAATTAAGAGTACGAAGTATTTAATAAAAGTTGAAGAATTGTGTATAAAAATAAGTATTTAAGTTAATTTACATTTGATTCTGGTGTAAAATACCTTTTTAAAATGCAAGAAAATCCTAGATTTTAGGTATCGCTAGAATTATTTTGCTTTTTACATAGTCCAAAATAAAATCTTTCTTTCCAAAAAAGACAAAAATCAATAATATTATTCTTAAGAAACGCATTCCTTCTGTTGCGTTCATAAACATACGATTATGACGTCATCGGTTAGATTTGTTTTCATTGGCAATCAGGATGGGTGTGATTTCCTCGAAAGCCGCCGCCGCCATGCGCATGCGCCGCTGTGCAAAGAAGCGCAGCTGAGGGGCAATCAATGACCTTATTAATGGACGCGATGACAATTTGAAGCTGTGACAGGGTTGCGTCACCAGCTGCAGATGTTTTTCCCCGAATCTCCTGATCTGGTTTATCATTTTTGCCATTTCAAAGAGGGGGTGATCTGGCACACGTGATCGTTATCAACATGTCTCCTCGCACGTGTGTCATTATTTACGAGAAACTTCTCTGCGTTCTTGAGATAGCTCACTTATTTGTTTGTTTACTCCAGGGGGAGGGGGCGGGGAAACACATCATCGCTAGAATGGAGAAAATGTTCAATATTTTGCGCTTAACAATCTCTTCTCGAATCTGCGAAATTTCTTAATCCATAAGAAAAAAAAAGAAAGAAAATCCGATCATTTTCTTTTTTCATTAACACCTTAACTGTGACATATATTTCAGAAAAATGGACCAAAAATGGAAAATTTTTTGACTGTTTAATTTTATTCTTTATATTATTATAAGAGTTAGAGAATGCTTTTTTATTACAAAAATAAAAGTTTTAATTACAATAACTACTATATTTATAATTTTTACACGTACATCATGAAACATTAATCACGTACATGTTATTCGTATTGAGCTAATTAAACGAAATTTTGAAGCTAAATATTATTGGTATAAACTAGTGTAATATAAAAACATAACAATATGATTTTTTCAATACATAAATTTTACAAATCTTTTACAGTATGATATACCCCAAAACAAGGATACTGCTCAAAAGCCTATATATTGCACTTTTTACAATAAACTCTCGTCTCATGCCTTATTCTCTTCCCTTGTTCATCGGTTTTACGACTAGCATATAAAAACACTGCCTGGTTGGAGTAGATATTTTTCCCCATTGATGGGATTTGTTCTGGAAAGTGTCGACCTGTGAGGTGCAGTAAGCTTACACTAGGACGCAATGGTCCTGGTTATTTACTAGTTGAACATTCGGTTTATTTACCGTAGTTCAACAATTGATTTTCTGAAGTTCATATTTTTCGCAACTCCTGTTGAAGTATGCAAAATAAAGGAGTTATTTATATAACTCCTGGTGTAGGAGATGGAAAAAAATTTTCTAGTAATATTTTTTACCTCCTTTTCTAGCAACCGGGAAGTCTGTTAGATGTTGATGGACTTTAACATCACCTCCCATAGTGTTGTTGTAGTCATGGACTACCTTCAGAACCAAAGTTGGAATTGGTAAAAAACTAGGACCACTTGTGTCATTTAATAGGAAAATAGGGAATTAAGTATCCTAAAGTAGAAACTAACTTAGCTCGGACTTCACAAAATAGAAACGTTAATTTTTCTTCTGCCCGATCTCAGTTCGGGCATCACAAATACTGCACGCAGTAATTGCCTGAACTGAATTCGGGCGTCACTGGCAAGGGGTTAAAAATAGTTTTCATAAACAGATGGAAAATATAAACATACATTGCGGTGTAGACGAGCCCCTGACTGTTCCCTTAGGTTAACAGGTTTGGAATACTCACCCATCACCAAGCACCTCGTCATTTTGAATCATGGTCAGGTGACGAGGTCACACCTGAGCAGGCACCCTCTTCACATCCACGTCACACCAGCGGAAGGAATTTGGACGTCACATATTAACGTGGACGCGTCCCCAAACCACAGAGCTGCAGCAACCCAATGAAGAAGCGAAAGTGGCCCCCCTCCCAACCACTCCCCGAGGCAAATGATGCTTCACTTGCTTATCTTAACGGGAAGCGACGTGAAGCTACTGAGCCACTAGGGCTCATGGAAAATATATAGCCTAATGGCTGAAATCCGTTGGGAGGCAACTAAAGAAGGCATTTCATAGGTTGACCGCAATAGAATAGGCATCACTTTATTGTCCACATTCCTGTCTTGCGTTGGCTTCGAGTTTTATTTACTAGCGCGGACACTTCCAAGCACCCTCTGTAACAGAAGTGCGTACAGAGAACATAATCTCTTGATAGTGCTTCAAAATGTTATCCGGTCGTACAGTAAAGTTTTGGAAAATGGCTCATAATTTGCTGAAAGGAACATTCAGACTGAGCCTATATATATGGTTTCATGAGCACTGCACTGCACTTGCCCCCTGTCGTGCCACAGCAGTTCGGTTTCTGTAAGCTGGCAAGATGTTACTATCCACCCATGCTTGGACACGGGCCCCTAAAATCAACAGTGCAAAATCTATCTTCATCCGATTAGAGAAAAGCCCGACATAGAATCTCTCCACTCAAGTTCAATCTCAGAGGGTGTGTAGGATTTATTGTTGTTGTTGTCGTGTGCCAGCTAGGCTGGCAATATAGGGTGCGCTGCTCCACTTTTCCAACTGAACCATATTAGGTGTGGAGTCCGACTTCTTCAATACATACATGCCATAGGAACCCGTTTATAGGGTAGGCAACCATTCACGCCTCATTCATACAAGGAAAGGACGAAGACAGGATGGATAGAGAGAGAGAAAGTACATCCATGTCCGAACCGGGATTCGAACCCAGGACCTCCCTATCCGCAGTCAGGCACACTGACCACTAGACAAGTTGGGCAGCGTATGATTTATTGCTAACATGAAATAAAAAAATAAGGTTATCCAGTAAGCTTAACTCTGGTCTAATAAAGACGTCTTTAAGAGGGAGAATTTAAATATTTGGGATCTGAATTGAATGCATCCAACGGCATCGCACTTGAGATCTGCAGCAGGGTTACAGCTGCTAACCGATGCTTTTTCGGCTTAATAAAGCACCTAAAATCTACTTTCGTCAGTCGAAAAACAAAAGTGTTGATATACAATTGCTTGATTCGGCCTATTCTCACTTACTCATCTGGAACGTGGACATTGACTGAGAAGGACAAAGAAACCTTCTCCATTTTCGAAAGAAAAACTTTAAGAAGCATCTTTGGTGGAATAAAATGTGAGAATACATGGCGAAGAAGAACTCATTCTGTGAGCTCTATAAACTATATAAAGAACCAGATATTGTTATATTTATCTCAATACAGAGATTAAAATGGACAGAACATTTGAGCCGGATGAACGACAATCAGGTGACTAAAAAATTTTCTTGGCTCGCCCCATGGGCACCAGAAGAAGAGGACGACCGAAACTCTGATAGCGTGACTGCCTTGAAAACGACCTAAAACACTAAAAGTGACAAACTGGATGACCTTATCCAAAAATAGGGAGTCCTGGTATGCACTTCTGAGGAAGGCAAAGGCCCACCCTGGGCTGTCAGGCCAATGAAGAAGAAGAAGAGGGAGAATGTTTGGAAATGATGTCAACGACACAATTACAAGCAAGCCATCGTGGGTGATTTTTGCCACTTGCCAAGGAATTTTTCATTTTTTTTTCTTTTTATATAAAAAAATCTTTTTCTTCCTATTGGCTCTCTCCTCACTGACTGATTCATGGCCAAACACCCCCGTTGAAGAAAGTACTGGTTGGTTATAGCATCTTTCTCATTATCGGAAGGTAGTGAGTTCGAATCCTGGCTTAACCGAGATCCATCGTGTTCACTAAAGGTGGATGAGGCACGCTAAAACTAGGCATAGTCGCAATGTCTTCCAAGTGAAATGATACCTCTGGGATGCCAGGCCAATTTGGGGGACTTCTACTTGATGTCTGTTTCAAAATCACGAAGAATCCCCCCGGCTGCTTCTGTCTAACGAATGGCGTCCAACTCAGGGCAGGAAGTATATACTAGTGCAACAACAACAACAATTTCGTTGAAGATATGATCCCAAATATATCTTTGTAAAGACCAGTGACACGTAAAAGTTATTCAGAGGAAATTTCTTTTTACAGAATTAAATGAAATACTTGAGAGGTTGGCATTTGGGAACTAATATCGAAACCAAAACAAGAAACGGATATCCTGCTAAACTCGGCAGATAGCCTGTTTAGTTCATGAAAATGAAATTTCAGACCTGCTCTTCCAAATGCTAGAAGCCGAAAAGTTAAAAATGAACTTAATAACGCTTATTATTTGTTCCGCATACCGTATGTTAACCCTTTAAAGACATTGTCTTCCGTGATTTGTTCTCTTTATGACTTTTGAGGGGATTTAATTAGTCTATAAGTTTATTGGCCTCAAACACTTCGTTTTCCTGTGCCTTCGTTCGGGAAAGGACTGCAGACCTCTTCAGTGAATGTCAAGCACCTACTATTCTTCGACAACCGGTTGTAGGCAGCCTAACGGCCTAAGGCATTTTAACGCGCACCTCATGATTACCTCCTGGGAAGACTTCATAAGCCGTATTTAAGTGTCCCAAAAGCGGAAACTGGAAAATTTCCAAGCACTCATCGTGAAAGACGAGCATACAAAAGTCAGGACACATCTCTCATTGCTCAACTGTGACTGGGATGATCTGTGGATCATCAGCGAGGATTGCCTCTGAAATTCTAGGCAGAAGATACGTTTAATCGTAGGCTTCATCACTGGGCACTACTATTTAAGAAAACACCTCCATAAAATGGGACTGTTTCAGCAACACCCTATCTGCAAGAAATGTCATACGCAAGAGGAAACGGCCAAGCATATCCTTTACGAATGCGAGGCCCTTGCCCCCTCCCTAGATTAACTTCTTTAGGCATTATCCATACTAGAGAGTTACACCTAGACTCCATGAAAGGGTTATATCGGACTTTATTAATAAAGTGGGTGACCCGAGCCACTGGAACTAGGAAACATTGGGTTTGGAGTGAATAGCACAAAATGCTGATAAAAGTAGAGGTGCCCAATGACATACAATCCCAACTCTCAGCAGAAGAAGAACAGTGACTGGGATTAAATAATGGTTTGTAAGCAGTGTCCCACCATTAGGCCACGGTGTGCTTTAATGTCATTAACTATACTTTAACACCATGTAAGTGGACAGCGTAACATCTGAGGGTCGTCGTAAGGGCTACCCCCTAAGTGAACTGATTTCCAAGGGATATTTTCGTCGATAGTGGACTGTCGATAGTGTCACAATGATATGAAAGCTGGACAGTTTTTCATGCTGAAGATAGATACACAGCATCCACCTCTCTTTGTCCAACTGTGGCAGGTATAGAAACCGGAACCTTTTACTTCAAAAGGGGCTGCCTACCACTAGGACACGGTGAGCTCAGACGACCTCTCTTGTAGGATTGCGAGATACATAGCGGTGCAGGCAAGCCCCGGACGTAAAGGGGTTTGAAGTATTCGCCTACTTTCAAGTGCCTCGCAATTTTGGAACCGTGGTCAAGTGACGAGGTCGACGCCTGAGTAAGTATTCTCCTCTCCACATCCATGACACCCCAACGGTAGAACTTTGGACTAAAAAAAGATAAACTAAACTCCATGGCTCGACAGCCCATGTGGACCAAAGCCTACAGTGCCCATAACTGTTCTCATGACCGAGAGCCGTGGAATGTGAAGCATATATCCCAATTAGGTGGTCAGCCTAACGTAAGACCCCCAGTGTTTAGTTCCCAAGCATGCTTGGTACTCAGTGAATCGACCCACTGAAGGGATGAAAGGCTGAGTCAAACTTGCCCAGCCCGAGGATCGAATCCCGGACCTGTGTCATGGGAGCGTGAAACGCTGCCCACCGAGCTTCTAGAACTTTGGACGTCACAGATTAACATGGACATGTCTCCAACTCAAGAAGCTCCATCAACCCAGTGATGGATACGTCTACTCCAAATATTAGACCCTACATTCTCAAATCATTTTCCATTAAGTTGATTATCTTGCACACCTAAGAAAAAAAAAACAATAACTAAAGAAGTTACATCACGTTTCATCTGCGCTGACATAAAGAGAAATGTGCAAAAATGTGCACGTGCTTGCGTCAACTTCTAAAAGAACACAACAGATAAAATCTAAAATTGGAAAAATTATACAACCTGTTGGAAGGCTTTCAATAGTTAAAATTGTTTAATATGCGTACACCGCTTTACTAACTGGTAAGGAGTATTGTCTCCACGAAATATTGAAGTGGAAAAAGTCGGTACACTGTAAAAAAAACAGAAGAAATACAGTAAAAATCACTGTTATTTAAATGGCTATCATAGGAACACTAATGATAACAGTAAATTTTACTGTTAAATTCAGCCGCAGAAAATCGTTTGCTATTGCGCATGCGCATTGAATTGGCGGAATAAAAGTTTCTTCTGTTCCTGTGACAAATGAATCAAATTAATTTCGCCATTTATTTGCCCGTGTTTTCGCTTAGTGAAGTAGGTGATATTTTGAGAATAATTATTCCTTTAGTTGAAGTTCTATTGAAATTTAACCACCAAATATAAGGTAACGTATATTTTTCATATTGTTTATTATGCAAGTTGTTAGCTAACTTTGATATATATAAATTCTTATAAATTTGACTGAACATTTCAAAAAATTCTAAGCTGAATTTACAAACGATCATATTTACTAGTATTAATTTAGTGTCAATATTTTTTTACTTACTTTTTATTAATATTTAAAATATTTTATAGTAGTTTGGTAACATAATTGATTAGTATTTTAATTATCAATTTTTTGATGAAATTAGAATTGTATTTAAGTGCTTCCATTGTTATTAAATTGCTTAGCTATATTTCTTTCGAAATTAAAATTGAATAATCATCTATTGTTATATTCTTTTAGATATATATTATTAAATATATTAACGGAATTTCTATTTTATTTCGTTGTGGAAAATTCCTGATTTTTCTGTCATTGTAAAATGATATAATTTATTGTATATTAATTAAATATAATTTTTATATTTTTAATAATTTTTTGATTAGAATTTTATTAAAAAATGTTTATTTTTTAATACAGATTGTTAAATTGCATTCTAATTTTTATCATTAATTCAATTCCATTTTGTAACATGCATTAAAATAATAATTTTTTTAGGCATAAATGTTTGTAAATTCTTTCAATAAAATAATATTACAATTAATGATATTTATTAGAATAAATAATCTTGTGTTTTGAATTTGCATGAAATGTAAAAATGCATTTCAATGGAAAATGTAATGTTTTTTTTAATATTTATTTTTTAAAATCATTATTTTATAACAAATGTATAAGAAACATTTTTAAACACATATTAAGAAGTACTATTCGAATTAAGGTGATTTATTTAGAAAATGTAAAGTTTATTATTTTATAACCATAATTAATTTTTTAAATTTATACTACTAATTAGAACATTAATTAAAAATCTGTTTGGGAAATCTTGTTGGTAGTTTGATATTTATAAAACAAAATTTCTGGCAACACATTTTTTTAAAAAAATTATATTATTACTGCAAATTTCACTTTATTTTATTAAAAAATTGCAAAATTTGTAGTGCTATTTATGATTTATTTACATGTTAGTGAAGAAATCTGAAATTCATAAAAATAAAAGCTAATTTAAAATTATAATTAAGAAACAAATACATGAGTGAAAACTTTGTAATTTGTTCTTGCTTAACATATTTAAAACATATTGTGCTCAAGATTTTTCTAATACTACTGTGCACATTAAATACTACCTTCCAATATAGTCACACTTTTTAAAAAAATTTTTAAATATACCTATGTTTAGAGAAAATAAGAATTTATGAAGAAAATGTTTGATTTGTAAAGGAAGTTTTAAAAATAGAATAATCACAAATAACTTTTAGTAGTAAGACTATTTAGAGTAAAGCCTCTTCTTACCGACTTCAGCCATATTTGAAAGATAGAATAGGTATTTGGAGAGAGAGAGAGTGTGTGTTTTTGTAAGCACGTGTATTTTTAAAAGTTTTCTATTTATCCTTCATTGTGATAGTGTTTAACTGCTGTAAATTTAAATTTTAAGTGTTTAACTGCTGTAGATTTAAATGAAAGACTTAAGTTTGCATCAGCTAACAAAATTAAAAGAATTGTTAATTTCTTAAAAACTTCTCCTCCTGGAGGTTGTAAAATACAATTTTCAACCATTGAGGAATCGGATGGAAAAGAGGATATTGGAGAGTTTATTATTCTTCTATCAGAGAAGACTTGAAAAAATATTTAGAAGTACTGCAGTAAAGTACTCAAAATTTTATTTTAAAAAAATTACTGCTTAGTAAATTATAAATAAGAAATTTAGAAATGAATATAAAAGTTAATCATAAATAAATTAATCAGGAATTTCTTTATTGGTTTTAGATTTCTGCATCTTCTCAGGATGCAATAGATATTACAGACTTACCTTGCACACCATGTCTATTAATTTGTGGTATGTATTATTTATATATTTCATAAGGTTTGAAGTGTTTTAACTCAAAAGCAAAATTTTGTTGTTACATTTATTGACCTCATCAAAAATTGTTTACTCTGCTTACATTCTATTTAAAACAAATCATATGAATATATAAAGTTCTAAAAAAATCTAAATAAATTGTTTTAGTTAAATACATCTTTTTTGATGCAACTTCAATTGTATTCTTTATTTATCTTAAGTACGTATATAATGACGTAAATATGCAGACTTAATGAACAGCAATTTTTTTTTATATTTCCTAATTTTGCACTATTTCATGTAATTTTTTATTGAAATTAAAGTTTTCTTAGCGGGAAATACAACTTTGATCTCACTCTAAGACAACTTAGATTTCACTTTTGAGGTAACTATTTACGAATTACATAAATTCAGTTTTAAGCAAATGTTTTATAAAATGTTATTTCATAAATTTTTGTTACTTTGACACATTATAGCATTTCAATTTTTCTGTTTATTTTCGATGGAAATGTTTTTAAATTGTATATATATGCATGTAAAAGAAATGTTTCCATATTCTCTACAAAATAAATTTTTTTTAACTTAAAATCGGTTTTTGTATGTTATCTTTAAAATGTGGGTATAAAGTTCATATTTCGCACTTTATTTCTAAAAATTTGTAATTCACAATTGGAAGTGTTATGATTTGCTTTTCAGAGGATATAATTTTCGATAACATGAATGAATTCTTATAAAACCAATTCTATATTCTCTTTTAATTAAATCAATTACAAATTAGTTTCTCGAGATAGAAAACATCAGTTAGAATGATTTAATTGAAGTAAGGATTTTATCATTTTCAGAAAAAGTGAGACCTTCATTACCAAAAATTCTTATCATGAAATTGCTAAAATCCTTTGAAATAATTTTTATCATCAAAATGTTTGTGATTGCATAAATGTAACAACCACTTGTTAACTATTAAGAGAAGTATATTTTAATATAAAACAATAAAAATTTCTAAATATTTTATTGAACTATTAAGCAACTTTTCCTCTGAAATATTCAGCTCTTGAAATTTCAAATTAGTTATTCATGTGTCTATTTTTTTGTTTTGCAGGTGCTTGCTTGTTCAACTTTAATCACTCGCGGGGAACTAAATCTAAAAAATATGTCAAGGAAGGAATCCAAGCACGTGTTTTTGTCACTTTTAAATACTTTATACAACTTTAAATGGCTATAATTGTTAAAATGTAAATAAAAAAATTCTTTACAATTATTTGTGTATTGTCAACTATATTGCTTTTTTTCTCAGAATCTTAATTTGCTTACATTATAATAGAAAAAAATCAATTACTTTAAGCAATATCAAAAAGAAAGCTTTTATTGTCTTTACAGTATAATTAAAATACTACATCATTAACTAATTCCCCTTTTGTATTTTTAGTAAAATGGAATGTTTTGTAAGGTTTCTTTTTATCCTAAATCTGTAGAATCACAGATATATCAAAAATCAATTTTATGCTAAGCTTTGTATCTTATTCAATATAACTGCTATTTCTTAATTTTTTTAAAAAAATATGTAATAAAAATTTCAACCTTCTTAACTATTCAATTAAGTTACGATTTGATCCAAGATTTTGAGGTAAGAAAATTAAACAATCTCGTCAGGTATTGAAAGTTAAACTATTGATCTCAAAATGTTCTAAAAATGACATCTTCTGCAATAAAACATTAGTTATGTTTTTGTACTTTTTATATTATATAAAAAATTACTTAATAATTGTTGGCCCATAATTAGGAAATTAGCTAATGTGTTTTCAAAATTGATTTATACTCTACTGTTATCTTTACAAAACATGATGATAGCTGTAAATAGCTTATTGCAGTAGGTTTTGTAGAATATGCAGCAAAATGCATAGTAAAATGTGCTATAAAAATAACAATAAAAAGTGCTGTAAAATAACAATAAAAAGTGCTGTAAAATAACAATAAAAAGTGCTGTAAAATAACAATAAAAAGTGCTGTAAAAATTACAATAAAAAGTGCTGTAAAAATTACAATAAAAAGTGCTGTAAAAATTACAGTTAAAAGTGCTGTAAAAATTACAGTTAAAAGTGCTGTAAAAATTACAGTGAAAAGGGCTGTAAAATTACAGTGAAAACTGCTGTAAAAATTACAGTAAAAAGAACTGTAAAAGTTTTACGAATATGCTGTAAAATTTACAGCATATTGTACTGGCGCCCAAAACGCCAGCACATTTTGCTGTAAAATTACAGTGCTTTTTTTTAGAGTGTAGAGTATTTTGTGATGGATGGATCACACAAGTTTTTTGAAGTTCTATATGAGGTCATTAAAATTCGCGTTTAATTTACATCCGAAATTTTTAAGCCTCTGACAAAAATATTAGGAATTAAGTTAAAACTAATAACTTCGTGTCACTCCCCGATGGAATGGGAAAATTGAATGACAGCACCGCACTCTGAAAACAGCTATAAAATCATAAACACTCTTCCAATTTATTAAAATCAATTTCAACCATACTTTTAGGTATAAGAAGTTTAGTAAGATAAGATTCTAAACACACAATATATATAACTCAGAGGTTTTATTGCAAAACAATTAAAATTCTTAAGGAATTGCTTAAAGTTCCTAGTCTGTCCAGGAACATTTCTTCATAAATTACAAGAATCTTCTTTAAAACCATGTGCTCAGAACATAAGACTTGCAGAAGATTTTTTATGCATTCAGATTTAACTGTTTGCCCTCACGTTTCTTTTTTTAAAAATTTAGATATAATAAATTTTTAATAATATTAAAAAAATTTAAATCGTTCTTACGTAATTTAAACTAAAAGTCGCCCAACTTGTCTAGTGGTCAGCGTGCCTGACTGCGGATAAGGAGGTCCTGGGTTCGAATCCCGTTTCGTGCATGGATGTACTTTCTCTCTCTATCTATCCTGTCTTTGTCCTTTCCTTGTATGAATGAGGTGTGAAGGGTTGCCTACCCTATAAACGGGTCCCTATGGCATGTGTGTTGAGCAAAGTCGTATTTCACCTTCATGGTGCTCTGATTAAAACGAAAGAGGCTCCCAATTGACTTAAATTCGCATAGCCAAGGCATAGCGAGCTTGGCTTGTCCAAGTGTCATTCGTAACAACAACAAACAAAAAGTGAATGTTTTTGTCTTGTTTTTCTTTTTTTCTTTTTTTTTTTTTTTTTTTCTATTTTCAACGTGTTCAACTTTGGAAACAATATCGCTTAAATTTGAAAATTTGAAAACTAATTATTTAGAACAACAGATAATTTTCATGATTTTGAAAACTTTAACTAACGGAAAAATGTAATTAAAAGTATTTCTTTTTTAAAGATAAAAATCCTGAATGAATTTTTTCTCATTGCGAATGACACTCATACACATTCGACGGTGAATTTCGCCTTGTTTGCTACCGCTCGAAGAATGCAATTTGAAGGCAGGTAGCAAATTCGTCAATAAGTCGGATTTACCACGCCGTCTCAATACAGTGATATGTAAATGAAACGTTATCTGATGTTATAAATATTTTAAGCCATCGAAAATTTTAATAAAGTGGCTTAATCATGATTTCAACCGGAACGAAAGAAACTACCACTTGGTGGAAAAAAACGAACATTAGAAATAGTTTATGAAGAAAGTCTTTACAAAGTAAGGGACAAAAGAGGATAAATACTCTCTAAATTAAAAGCAAAGATATTCAAGTTCCCAGAGACAGATTCAAACCAGCATACATCTCCACCAGCGATGACCAAAATAATTTGCAAACAAAGGAAAAATTTGCACTACAAAAATACAAGTTCTGCTAAATTAACTTCATAAAAACAATGAACAATTAAAAACTGGTCAACATAAAGTACAAAAAGTAGAACTGTGTGTTGAGAGAGATTATCGATTCTGCAAATGAATTATGTACAATATTTAAGCGTTTATCACATTATATTATTGTATTTCTAACTTTTTGTGAGGTTTTATGTAGTATTTTTTGCTACTGTTCTAATTAGTCTTCTCTCCATCTAAGCTAACGTTACTGGCTAAGAAGTGATTTTGTAGTAAAATATATCAAATATTTCAAAAAGTTTTTAAAATATTGGGAAAAATAATTTTAGCTTAAATTTTAATAATTTTTTTAATGCTCAATTTGAAAGTTTAATATTGCCATAAATATTATTAATATTCTTTTTTATTAAAATTTGTTTTATCACTATGAAAAAGAGATTTATTTCTAGTGATGGAAGTTTTTGCGTGGCAACAGTTTTTCCATTTTGGTATAAAAACGAAATAATTTCTGAATTTTTCTTCTAAGAAAAATCTAACATGAAATTTAAGATGTTTGAGTGTAAAGAGTTGAATAATAATTTTGTCTTATCAAATAACGGAGAATTTAAACATCTTCTTTATTTAATATAAATTTGTTTCAATTTATTGCATCACGTTTGATAAACAAATGGTCATAATACATGTGGTAATAAGTCTCTTTCTACAATTTGTAATTCGATCGGTCAAAGCCACATGGCTATCTTGACCACGATTCTTGGCGACACGCTACGGTCATCCAGGCAGAAATTTTGGCCATTATCCACTTTCTACGACTAAGTATGAGGAAGGACTACCACGATAAGCGGATTCTCAATTTTAGTGACAGTCAAGCCGATTTAAAAGCACTGAGATCTTTCGAAATCAAATCTAAAATGATTTTGGAATGTAGAAACCTTACAGAACTGGCAACTAGAAACAAGGTGATCCTTGTATGGGTGCCAGGGCACAAAAGTATCGAAGGTAATGAAAGGGCTGATGAACTTGCTAAACAAGGATCGACTTTTGCTCCTATTGGTGCAGAACCTTTTGTGGGATCCATTTGAAGACCGCAAAAACCAATGTTCTTAGATGGGAAAGACGGAAGATGTATGAAGCTTGGTTCAACATTCCTGATCAAACCCACGCTAAAGTATGATCTGTGGATCATCAGCGAGGATTGCCTCTGAAATTCTAAGGTGCTCTAGGCAGAAGATACGTTTAATCGTAAGCTTCATAACTGGGCACTACTATTTCAGAAAACACCTCCATAAAGTGGGACTGTTTCAGCAAGACCCTATCTGCAGGAAATGTCATACGCAAGAGAAAACGGTCAAGCATATAATTTACGAATGCGAGGCCCTTGCCCCCTCCCTAGATTAACTTCGTTATGCATTAACGAATTATTAACTTCATCCTGGCCAAAACATACTAAAGTAATTGCCTTTGCCGACGACACATTATTAGTAGTTGAAGGTAATACAAAAGCGTCTCTGCAATCACATTGTAATGAATCTTTGCAACATTTTTCAAAATACTGTAGAAACTTAAAGCTCACAATTTCTCATCCTAAATCGCAAATCCTTATCCTGCACCAGAAAAGAAAACATTTAAAATCAAATCCCAGAATAACCTTAGAAAATAATAGCCTAAAGCATACTAAAACACTAAAATATCTCGGAGTAACAATAGATTGCAAAATGTCCTTCCTACAACATATCAGGCAGTTAAAGACAAAGATGATACCAATAGTTCAGCGTTTCCGCTCCATGATCGCAAGAGATTGGGGCATTAAAAGTAAAATTACTAAAGCAATTTATCTTTCTGTCATGGAGAAAATGGTTACTTATGGCTCATCCTTGTGGATTCTACCCATGACGGTTAGGAAGCAGCGGCAATTAGACAGCCTACAACGCTACTTTACATTATTAATCACGAGAAGCTTCAGGACCACGTCCACAATTGCCCTCAACACACTGGCAGGCCTGCCACCACTTCATCTTACTTGCATCCAGCTAGCGCACAAAACTAGGGTACTGCAACTGCAGGAAACTACTGTGCTGGGAGACCAAACCCTCAGTGCGTCTGACTATGAATATCCTGTGCATAAAGACTGTGTCCATCCATCGTTAAGACTTAAGGGGATACACATCCACAATCTGCCCTCCAAACCCTCCTCGCCAGCAAAAGGTCAAATCCAATTGATCACACCTTACAATATCTATACGGATGGATCACATATTGACGGTAAAACAGGTGCAGCCCTAATAATTTATCATAAAGGCAAACAACTTCAAGAATACAAAATTAAGCTGAGGAATAAGAACTCAGTCTTTCAAGCAGAGGCCATAGCCATTTTTGAAGCTATCAACATCATTGATGCACAAGGCCTCAGATCTGTAACCATTTGGTCTGATAGCTCATCAACTTTGCATGCGTTACTTAACCCACTTCACACATCACCAATAATACATGCCATACAGGAAAAACTAGCAGCTGCAACTTCGCACATCAATCTAAGCTGGATTAAAGCGCATCAAGGTGATGTTGGAAATGAGTGCGCAGACATCGCTGCAAAGGAAGCCACAAAAATTGATGAATCCAAAGCATTAGTGATTCCATATCCAAGATCTTCCCTTATCAAACAACTGAAGCACTTCACACTTCAAAAATGGCAGTCTCTGTGGGACAATGCAACAACAGGTCGAATAACCAAACATCTACTCTCAGAAGTCTCTAGCAAGCTAACGTATGATAATCCATACCTCAACCAGCTGCTAACATTTCACGGTCCATTTCCACAATACTTCCAAAGATTCGGAAAGGCAGTTTCATCCACCTGTATCTGTGGAGCCCAAGGAGATCCTTTCCACTATGTCCTAGAGTGCCCAGAGACTGAGAATTACCACCTAAAGAAGAACTCCCAACAGACCAACATAGAGTTCCTGAGATTTTGCTTGAAAGATCGTCACCGCAGATTACTCCTCACAAAGCTAATGATTCATCTCAACAAACGAGGATTAGAACTTTGTCAGGATTTAGGCCACGCTTCCACAGACGATATAGAAGATTCCACAGACGAATCAGAAAACTATCCTTAGTTAAGTTTCTTCCACAATTAATAATTGTGTATAAATTTTTTATATGAACTTAATGAAATTTATGAACTGTATGTTCCGAATTGTTTGGACTTTTCGAACATTATGAGCCCGCTTTAGAACCTTAAAAACTTATTGAATCCTATTCCCTTTTAGTACCTCAGAAACTTTTTAAATAATTTATTAGGAATTATTTAAAAATTATTAAAAAAATGCTTTTAAAAGCTAAGGTGCTTATTAAACTTGTATAAGCTGCCTGCCTGTATATAGTTATCAACTTTCATATCATGCCATTTTTTTTTCATAATTAAGTGTTCATACTATTTATAATCTTGCTTTCAATGTATATAATGTTTTTATTGCCATAATTACCCTAGAAATTGTTAACTGTCTTTTCATTGATTGAAAATTGTTTCTCCATTGTTTGTTGTATATGTCATGTTATATTTTATTTTTAACTCAGAGAAAATATTTAATGCTATTGCCTGATGTTCAGCAGGGCTTAAAGCCCCTTAAAATGTTTTGTAACTTCTTGCTACCAATTTGTAAGCACAATATCTTTGCCTTGTTAAATGCCACGATGGTGGCGCCCTCACGGACCTCGTAGAGGTGTGGAGCATACTAGGTGTTGGGGAGACGGCACCCGTTAACCTAAAGGTACAGTCCGGGGTCTCCCCACACAGTTATGTATGTATGTATGTAGACTCCATTAAAGGGTTATCAGACTTTATTAATAAAGTGGGTGACCCGAGCAACTGGAACTAGGAAACATTGGGCTTGGAGTGAATAGTACAAAATGCTGATAAAAGCAGAGGTGCCCAATGACATACAAACCCAACTCTAAGAAGAAGAAGAAGACGTCTAACCAGAATATGTACCGTTTGATCACTAGAGGGCGCACATTTACTCTAGTCAGGAGGATCTAATATATACAGAGGGGTAAAAGCACGATAGTGCCGATTATCTAGGCAATGATCAGTTTAGGAAATCAAAAATCGAGCATTAGGTCTTCGATTACTCTTCAAAAAGAAGGTAAATGGCCAAATCAAGACTAGAACACTTTCTCAAAACTAAACCAATAGCTTGAAACTTTAATATTATAACGTAGTATTCCTTTACAAGACATGCTGACAGGCCAATTTGGCTCGTTCCCCCGAGTCATCCCTGATATCAAGCTGATTGTCCTGGAAGATCCCTTGCTTTTGATTGCGATAGATATGTTCAGACAACACTTTCCCGATTCTGCAGTGAAAACCTGAAAGGACTTGCATTCGAGAGAGGTCTCAAGGTGCACCCGAATTGTCCTAAATGTCTAAATGAACCGGCATCACCGGCACATATCCTTAAGTGCCTGGGGTTGCCTCTTGAGGACCTAAATAGGTCTCCCAAGATTGTTTTCGACTTTCTGAAAGTAAAGGGACTCGTGGACTTCGCCTAGTATACTCCTAGACTTGGAGATTGGAAAGAAGAAAAAGATGAGACGGGTTTGGCAGTATCGCATCCAAAGCATGGGGCAACTGTATGAATCTTTGCTTAAATACCAAGATCCTTTTAGTGGTAAAGGGAAAAAGTTGCTAAAGTTGGTTCTTACAAAGTTCGTCTCAAACTAGGCTTGGAAAGAAAAAGACCATTATTCCATTCGTATTCCGGAATTTCTTAAAAGTTAACAGTTATAATAATCGTTGAATCTTGGTTTAAATGAAGAAAGTGACTTGGAAGTATCATTAGTCTGCGTCAATAAAATAATTAGAGGAATTCGTCTATGTGTTGATTTCAGATTCATGAACTGTTGT
The DNA here is from genome assembly GCA_037975125.1 of Latrodectus hesperus. Taxonomy (NCBI): domain Eukaryota; kingdom Metazoa; phylum Arthropoda; class Arachnida; order Araneae; family Theridiidae; genus Latrodectus; species Latrodectus hesperus. The sequence continues at coordinate 39,891 of JAJQOW010000092.1, forward strand.
ACCTTTTCGGAGGACTTTCCAATGGAAGAGGATACTGAACCTATCCAGTCTGTTGGAAGAGCCAACATGAAGACCCCATCGGACCTCCTCAAGTGATATTGGGTTATCCAAATCTAGGAAGGCAATGTGCACCCCACATCATTCACAATCCATCGAAACCAACATTGATTTAAGATCATGTGTTTTGGTGTAAAGAATGAGGCTTCATTCACATTTCAACGTGAAATGAGCAGGGTTGTGTCTCAATACAGCGATTTTTCAAGAGTGTATGTAAATGAAATAGCGATATATTCCAGATATTAGTAGGAAAACTTAATTCATTTAACTACCGTTTTGACAAGACTGGCAGAATTGAACTTCCCAGTCAATCTTAAAAGTGTCCGAAATAAAATATTTGGGACAACTGATTGTTTCTGATACTACCGACTACATCCGAAGAAGATCAAAGCAATTGAAAATGTACCTATATCAACAACAAAGAAAGAACTTTACTGTGTGAACAAAGAAAGAAAGCAAAGGCTGTGTGCTAAGCCTTTGCAACTATTATGGATTATACTTCCCAATAAATTAACAAGTGTCTCTACAAAGACTCTCGAAAGATTATGACAACATTTATTAGGCATAAAAATTTATTTTGGAATGTAGAAACCTTCTTACAGAACTGGCAACTAGAAACAAGGTGATCCTTGTATGGGTGCCAGGGCACAAAAGTATCGAAGGTAATGAAAGGGCTGATGAACTTGCTAAATAAGGATCGTCTTTTGCTCTCATTGGTCCATAACCTATTTTGTGCGATCAATTTGAAGACCGCAAAACCTAATGTTCTTAGATGGGAAAAACGGAAGATGTATGAAGCTTGGTTCAACATTCCTGATCAAACCCACGCTAAAGTATGATCTGTGGATCATCAGCGAGGATTGCCTCTGAAATTCTAAGTTGCTCTGGGCAGAAGATTCGTTTAATCGTAGGCTTCATAACCGGGCACTACTATTTCAGAAAACACCTCCATAAAATGGGACTGTTTCAGCAAGACCCTATCTGCAGGAAATGTCATACGCAAGAGGAAACGGCCAAGCATATCATTTACGAATGCGGGGCCCTTGCCCTTCCTAGATTAATTTCTTTAGGCATCATCCATACTAGAGAGTTACACCTAGATTCCATTAAAGGGTTATCGGACTTTATTAATAAAGTGGGTAACCCGAGCAACTGGAACTAGGAAACATTGGGTTTGGAGTTAATAGTACAAAAGGCTGATAAAAGCAGAGGTGCCCAATGACATACAAACTCAACTCTAAGAAGAAGAAGACCACAATTCTTGCGAATTATGCAGACTGTCTTCTGTAAGGCAACTGTGTTTCTCTTAAGCTGATCGATTGCGCAGTATTCATAGCAGATTTCATTAGGGACAAAACATCTTCAAGGTACTCAGAAAAGTTCTTGCACAAAGTGTTTGCAGTCAGCTCGAGTGTCATCGAAAGGGATTTTAGCGAGAGTGCTTCTTCACACGGATTTTATTAGATCAAAATGGCGCTTGCTAAATGAACTGCATTGGACTTCCACGTGAGCAACTTCATCGCAGATTGGAACAACCTGTCTCTCAGGGCTACATATTTCTCCTCGAGAATCACAAATGAATACTATTCCCGAACTTACTGAGGTAGGTACTTTTAGAGGGCTTGCATTGGGTTCTTCGATCTCAATCACTGTGGTTGCTGTGTTTTTATATTTTCCATTTTCCACATCTAATGGTGGGAATATTTCGCGGGTTTTCTCCATTGTGATTCTAGAATACAATCCCTGTCTCAAAAAAAAAAAAGTTTTCTTGGAAATAATTATGCGGCGAATAGCTGTGAATTATGCTAGTGGGATTGTGCATATATAAGAGTGGAGAGCTGGGAATTTTTCGATTGTTGTTACCCTTTCGACGTTTGAGAGCGGTCAAATATTTATTCTCAAATATATTTAACTATAGTAATAACTTGAACTAAATTACACGGTTTTTTAATTTATACATTACTCGTAATGTAAATTTCTATTAATCAATAATATATTGTTACAAATTTATAAATAATAATTGTATTTGTCTTAAAATATCTCAGACAGATCGGATCATTTTGGGCAAAAATTGCGGTATTTAGACGTGTTGTAGTTTAAAAGCGGGTTTTCTAATGGTTTGGTGACTTAGCGATGTTTTGGCGAGAAAACTTGGCGACTTGGTGACAGTTTGCGAGATTCTTGGCGACTTGGCGAGAAATAGATACTTCTGGAAACATCCATTACGTAAGCTCTAAGACCAAAATTTAGCGAGATATCTTAGAAGCTCCAAGAACCTTGGCAAAGCTGGTAGATTTCTCCACCAAGTCATACCATAAGTACCGCAGCCCGACATAGAAGTCAGGCAGTTTTGTGAAGACAGTCAGTGAGTGAAGACGATTAGTCGTGACTACTAGTCTAGAGAAGCTGTTCTCTGTCTGAGGTATTTGAGACCTGTGATTTAACTAAGTTTTGGCTTATTATATATATATATATATATATATATATATATATATATATATATATTCGTTTTTCCCCCTTTTTATTGATGAATTATTTCATTATTACTTCTCGTCTATCTTTTATCGAATCTCACGAAAGATATTCTGTATCTACCTTCCGTTCCATCTCGAAATGAGCTCTTTGTTCGCGGAATGCGAATGAGAAAACATGAGGGAGATATAAAGAACCTTTCACAGAATTTCACATTTTAAGGAAGAAGTAGCTTTGCTCATTTTCTCTATTGAATTCACTTAAAGATAATTCAGAAATGAAAAGTAATTATCTTTTAAAAAGAGAAAAATGAAGGTATTAGAATAAATAGATGGAATATTTGATAAGAAAAAATACTTATTAGGGTAATTAATAAAATGTTTTGTCATTTTAGCTGCAGCAGAGTTTCGCTTTTAATAAACTGTGTACACATGCCATTAATAGATGCGTATCTTATACCATTTATCCGATATGGCACTAATTATCTTTTACTTTTTCATTTTAAAGTTTTTTTCCAACGGCGGGCACACGTGGGTGATGAACCCTATGCCACAACAAGGCCAGAAACTGCTACTCATTTGTCGTTACCCAGCGGGCACCTGTGAACCAAGTCACGGAGGCGAGTAGCGTTACCCGCGCCATACCACCACAAACCCGTTTATAGGGTGGGCCACATTCATACATCATCACAGAAGAAAGGACAGAGTAACACAGAGAACAGAGAAGGAAAGAAACATCCATGCCCGAACAGGGATTCGAACCCGGGACCAACAGATTAGGAGTCAGGAACGCTAACCACTCAGCCATTGGTCAGCCCATTTTAAATGGTGAAATGTAAATTTATACAGAGGCAGTTCGCATATCATTTAACGATTTTGTTTTGCATAAAAAAAGATTATCTGCATAGAAAATTGTATTTTTATAATAGATATATATTTTTTTGAAAATTTAATTTATCGTCTGATATTTTTTAGAACTTTAGTTTGTATACAAAATGGCGTTTTTAAAAAAGGCAAAGGAAGCGCTGTAAAAGTCATGGTTTTTCGGTATCTAAATCCACAATATTATTAACGATAAAATAATTCATAATCTTCTTCACAATCTATCATCTAAGGAGATGGTTTTCTTCCAAATATTTATACAAAAAAAAGAGAAGGCACAGTTAATCTAGTATGTCAAAAATGAAATCTTTAATGATAACAAAAAATTTTACAAACTTCAACTCAAAGCTCTGTATTGCAAATACATTTAACTGCTCAGTTTTAACTTCAAATAAAATTGCTAGCTCTGGTTTGAATATTAAAAAGACTAAAATATATAATGTCCATTGTCCTTTTTAGTGTCATATCTTTGAACGCAGAGTAGACGGCAAAATTCTTTACAAAAAACTCTGATCGTCAGAAAAATGTAAAAATATCGTAAAAATCCAATGAAGTTTGGTCTATTTAAGTTACAAAAAAGATCTATTTATTAACATAAACGCTTAAAAAATCAACAAAAGCTTCTGAAGGATTTATAACTGCCACTAATTTCATAGAAAATAAAGAAAAGTGTTCAAAAATATGAAAATCAATCCCAAGAGCAAATTTTAACACCAATTCATAGACATGAAATTTGAGATCTTTACCCACAATTCCATCCATCTGTTGAAGAACCGCATCGAGATAGAGCATGCAGCTGCACATCAAAAAGCCCAATTATTTTCCTAGAAAAAAAAGGGAAACGGTAATGAAATATTCTCTGTTAAATCTCCTAATTCCTGCGGAGGAGTTGATGTTGTTCAAATTGATCATAAAATAACGAAATTTTTTCTGCACTCTCCATCAGCAGCTAAAACATGCGAACTGCCTTGGTCGAACATGTAAAACATGAAAAACACGTTTTCATTCACTTCTTATGTTATTGATAGTGTTCATATTATTGGAAACTTTGGGAGTCTTTTAATTAATCTGCATATATATATATATATATATATATATATATATATATATATATATATATATATATATATATATATATATATATATATATATATATATATGTTTTTTCTGCAGTGGCTCAAGACTAGAGTCTTAATGAAGCCACTGTATTCCGAAGCTTATGATAGTTAAAACAAAATAAAATATTATACTTATTACTTGCCAAAATAAATTATTAAATTTAAAGTTGTCAAAATCAAATTCCAAACCCGCAAAATATTTTGTTATTCAGATTCCTCTTACCTATAAATATATTGATGACTTCATAATTTTTAATTTTATATAATTTGACAAAATTTACAAAATAATTTATTATGAAGCATTAAAATTAATTTAAATAATTAAAGATAATTTAGCTGGATATTTTTATTATTTCTGGATATTTTGATAACAATAAAAAAAAACTATGGGTATACCGACATTTATTATAAAATCGATGATTTTAATTTTGAAGTTAATAAACAAATTTTTTGGAATTCAAATGTTTAAATTAGAATTTATAAAAATACTTTTTTTCAATCAATTGAATAGAATTTACTATACATGTAATAATTTTAATAGTATCAGTAAACAAATATAAAGACTGTAAATTGCATTAATTAATAATAATATTCCAATTAATTTCATTAAACATTATTTGGTTTGTAGAGCATTGATTATAAGAGTGAAGTAAGGCGTGAATATAAAATACAGAAGGGTCATCCAAGCCTTGAATGTCTTATAAGAAGTTTGAAAGGCCAATAGTGTTTACACTTAGTCTTTAAATTTAAGTATTTGGTTTACTATATGTGTATTTATTTGTAATTTTGCGGGATTGGAATTTGATTTTCATTACTATAAATTTGATAGTTTACTTCGGTACCAATAAATTTAGTATTTTATTTTGTTTTGGCAGATATAAACTTGATATTTTGGATTGGCATTTGTAAATTTTAGTGTGGTTTCGGGGTGTAGTGGCTTCATTAATGGTCTGGAGTCACTTCAGTAAAGTCATACTTTGTGCCACTGCGCTCGGTACCCCCTGAAGAAGCTGACCATGGTATTTATATATATATATATATATATATATATATATATATATATATATATATATATATATATATATATATATATATATATATATATATATCAATTTATTGCGCATTTTTCAATTTGTTCTGTATATCTTTTTAATTTTGTTTTTTCACTTTATTGTCCTTCATTTGGCATTTGTCCAACTTTAAAAAATTACGATTAATTATATTTCGGCAATTTTATTGAAGCTGCTTTCGCGCTGAATGTATTGCTAAGCATACAATTTTTAAGTTTATTCTTACAATTATTCGCCTGATTTAAAATTATGGCAGATATAAACTTGATATTTTATATATATATATATATATATATATATATATATATATATATATATATATATATATATATATATAATATATATATATTATATATATTATATATATAATATATATATATATATATATATATATATATATATATATATATATATATATATATATATATATATATATATATATATATATATATATATATATATATATATATATATATATATATAATCAAGTGGGGAACGCAGACCTAGTTTTTCTGGGAAACTATTTACTTTACTTTGTCCGAAACGCTGTTTTGCACGACGATCTCTGAAGAGGTCAGTGAGATCAACTCGAATGATGTGTGAAACGCTTGAAAATTCTTTGCTATTAATAATAAATAATTCATCAGGGCATTTAAAAATATTGCAAGACCAATGCACTATGCGTTTTTTTTCTCTTCAAGAGCCTGATGCTCTGAAGACAACTTAACCTGCCTTTTTGCTTTAGTCCTTAAATAATGTGCTTTGCATTCAAATTACAAATTTTCCAGTTGGTTCGAATCAGCATTAATTATGGCTTAAATTATATATAAATAATGTAATCAAAGTTTCAAATATATCTAATTTTTTTTCCAATCATCCAGAAACAAACCTAAAATCTGAATTTTTGTAGTCAGTTTTCTATCAGTTGGACGGCGGGAGAAAGTGAAATCTTACCAGAGGCTGACAATTTCAGGCCGAAACCATGTTTGATATAAAACTCTATTGTCATTGCATGCCCCAATCAAGCGAAAATTTCTAAACGCAAAGAGACATGGTTTTCAAAATGAACAGTTTTTAAACGTCTCTCTTTGAATTTGTTTTTTAACATGATAACTACGATAATTGAAAATGCTTTGATCATAAAATGTTCGTAATGAAACGTATAATTGAGTTCATAACCGAGTCAGATACATAAAAAAATCCGCCAAAAAAATCACCAAACTCGGAATTTGGCATCCTGGATTATACGCACCTGTGCCATGTTTTTGTCTAATAAAATCAATCAAGAGAGTCTAATCACAAAGCATTCAGTGAATAATTTCTTACGTAAGGTTCATGAATGATAAGCATCTGGATGCAAAATGTTATTGCCGTTTGGCAAAGCTCCTGCAGCTAATTGAGATACACACGGAATCACTTTTCTCCGAATTTACTTTAATCTTTCAAAAGCTTCTTGGCATACTGCTGATCATTGCAGTTTTTTAAGTTTCTATTCAGTGAGTATCTAATCTATAAGCAAATTAATTTATGCAAAGTTTTAAGATTTTAACCTTCATCTCATTTAAACACTAAAGTTACAGGGCACAAGAACAGACTGATATTCTATTTTATAACCCCAATATTAAATATATTTATTTGTTCTTCTTTAACAGATGTTCTACATGTGGTCTAAAAGAAGTTGGAGAAGATCCGAAATCAATTTTATTTGTTGAAATTCTATTTGAATGTCATGTCCTTAGAAAAATATCAAAGATTTCATCAAAGATTTTAGATCAACATTGTCCCTATTAGCAACATTACTATTATTAGATATTTTACTATTATTAATTTCTTCCTCTTTTTTAGTTCACTGTTTTATTTAAATTATCATTTATGTCTTATCAAGAGAAGTGCACTTTAGGTACAAAGATACTGAGTCTCTGAATATCATTATTTTTTGTTAACAAAATCCCTCGTTGTTTTAATACCATTGAAAAACAAGTTTATTTCACGTTGCAACAGCTTGCCTAATATTGCACATGGTAAATCAATATTATCTACAATATGAAATGTGACACATTTTTCAATAGTACCTACACTTAGTTTTAAATTTAATTTTCATTAAAATAAAGCCCTGAGTTGATTTTAATGTAAATTTTTAGATGTCTCTTATTTTATTTTAAATTTATTGGCAAAAGTTTACAATCGGTTATTCCTAGATTTTTTGGCGTGTTTTTGACACTAAGATAAGTTCCAAAATGTGACTGGTAAGATAGCCGTTGCCGCTACATTAAAGCTAAACTAAGTAACAAGGTAACCAGAAATTAATAAATTTTATCGCCAAGTTTTTCACCAAGCTAAGAGGTACTATACCGAACTCTGTTTATTAAATAGGAGGTAATAATTGAAATTGTAGAATCTGTGTCAATTATACTGCATATTAAATTATCACTATTTACATTTCGAACTAAAAATTAGTTGTCACTTGAAGCGTTCATTAACGAACCAACTTTCTTAGGTACTGTTTGCGATAATGAGTCATAATTTGGTTTTTACAAAAGACAAGTTTGAAGCCAATGAAATACCTTTATAATGACATGGGTGAAGATGGTAATTGTCCAAAATAAGAATTATTATTGCAAACGGGTCTTCCAAACCCACTTGTGTTCTGAATCTTTTCTGAAAGTTAATAGCTTAAAATTTGATCACCATTATCTGCAACTAAGCACGAGTTTGTTAATTAACTTTGAATTTTCAGCAATTTTTACTTCAGATATTTGGCTTGGCCTGTATATGGGTTCTGAATAAAGATGTCACTATGGTCAGACATTAAATAGAAATAGTTTAAACTGAAATTTATATTTAAAATTGAATTTTCCAGGGAAAATTGTTTTCAAACCTCAGCATTTTCTCCAGCAAACTCTACTTCAAGGTGTACCAAATAAAAAAAATGATAGTTTTTGACAGCTGTCCATGTACTTCTATAATTGTCCCTGTTTTTCCCCCATAATTCCATATCTGCCTAGATGTAACATGACGGATCGCTCTTGACTATGATTTACACGTCCGGCTACCTTTTATGAATTAGTAATTAAAATGTGAGCCCTTTAGTTTTCAGCTGGTGGTTACAATTTTACGTTCCGTGTAATGCGTGTTACTTTTGTTTGTTAAAATATGAATATTACTCGAGGAATCATTCAAAAATTCTCGCCGTTGAGGAGCACATTACTATGACTGTACGAGATTATCGATGCAGCAGTTGGGGTGAGTGAATCCAGTGATTCAAGAACATTTCAAGATGCCTGATCATCGTCTCCAAACACAAAATTAAAATGTGAGTGCAAATGGAGAGCTCCAATTACAGATAAAATTTTAATAAAATAAAGCAAACAAATCCAAAAAGAACAAGTACGCACCTACGAAGGGGTTGATTAGATTGTGGTGGGGGAGTGAGTACCTCAGTTATATGGAAAGGGATTTAGGAAGACGGCGGATGAAAAAACAATTTCTATCTCAAAAAATGACGAAAAAATATGTGTTTAGCATGAATCAGAAAATATACTGATCATGAGGGGTTAACATTAGAAAAAGGTGATTTTCAGAGATGAAATATATACAGGTATACAAATCAAATGTAACTGGACAAAGTGAATGAGAAATTCTGATAGCAATTTTATGTAAAACTTTCTTCTAAGCAAATGTTTTTGGAATTTTTTTAAAAGTGGCACTGGAAGCTTGGTTCCTGTTAAAGGCGTGATGCATTCTGTGAAATGCATGGACATATTACTCAGCGATATGTTCCATTTTTGGAAACTTTTCAACGTGACTTGCCCGTTGTCACGATTCAAAATTAGTCTAGACTTTTACTTGAATATAAAACTGAAATCCTTGATAGGACTGGCAATTCAGCAGACATTGAGATCCTATGGAATATTCTCAAGAAATGTTAATTTATGGTGGATAGCACGAAAATACCACAAATGATAAAAAGTGCAGAACAAATGTGGTCCCCCGATCATGAAATCAGGAATATGAGTGCTTTACTTTTGGATTCAATGCCAAGAAGTGCTTAAGAGATCATTTCTGCTACAGGAAGACATACTACGCACAAGTATGTCTATGTAATGATTAAAGTCTTAGAAAAATTCGTTTTTTCTTCGTTTGTCCCAATTCATTCGATTAGTACAGTATTCCTGAGCCACAGTAGACGATCCATTGCCTTCACTAATGGAGAGTGGTGAACGTAAAACATGTCGAATATAGTTCCAGGTTATGTCCAGTGGCTCCTTTTTTGGCAGGAGTAATAAACCTAAAAGCGCATTGCAAACTAAGTATTACATTGCTAGCTCCAAGACTTGTCTTTTTTCTTGGACATTCGAAATCAAAACAAACCACTGACTCCAATATGAATATTCTGAAATCGAACTCAATATCAGTTAGGTAATGAAATCAAGAATCACAGGCCTCAACAGCACAGTGAGCATCGCGTCAGTCTCATAATCAAGAAGAATGTTCCAAATCACATGATGAAATCAATTTTTTTTATATAATTAGCTTTCATAAGTTGGCATCGGAATGTTTGGCGTTCTGTTCAACAATTTGAGAGTTATCTTGGATGCATGTAATGGTTCAGAATCCACCTTGAAATGTGTGCGCGGACATTCGAGTGAAAATGTTTTATTTTCGCGCCGGTTGTCTTTGAACAATCAGAATATTTTAAAAATTTACATAAGAAGAAATGTTCCCTTGAAAACATTGCTTCGATTGCTGTAATTATGTCAATTAAATTATTCCTGTATTTGTACGCCTAAATGTTTAAGCGTTTACGAGGAAAAATCATTAAATTGAAATAATATTCTTTGAATATTTTGTGCGTATAAATAAATAAAGTGCTTACATGAAAAATTTGTAGAAAATAAAAACCTTCATACATGCTATAATATCCTTGTTTTAGAAAAAAAAATCATTCGATTTCTATATGGTCAAATATTCTAAAACCAGAAAAAAGAAAAACAGATATTTAAAGTAAGCTCTAAAAAAACCTTTATATAAGAGAAACTTAATACATTTTTTCATAAAATTTCAAATTCATTAGTTCTAAAATATCATTATTTATTTATTTATTTAAATATCACTATCGATGATTTTTACATTTATTTTTTCTGTTTTTCTCTATTATCTATAAAAGATTTCTATTTCAAATGAAAAGAATTTCTCAGATCAAAGATCATATTTTGAGCCTCAGAATTTTCCTGGAAATTATGCATGTTTATTTTGGATCTATACTAGTCCTTATTATTGAACAAAGTAGTTTGGATAAACGATTCGGTCAATTTGTAGACCCTATGGTAGATTAGATTCAAGAAAAAAAATGTAGTTGTATTCAGAAAATCTATTTATTGCGGGCAATTTAGAAATACACTTTCATTAATAATTCGATAATAAAAAAATATTCGATAATCCAATAAATAAACTCCAATTAGTTTCCCGAAATTGACTTTAAAGTAAAAAATTTTTTAATTAAAAATATGATATTTGGACTTGACAAGATTTATTATTGATATATTATAATTAAATCAATAATTTTCTTCTAAGTAAAATAAAATAAATCATTGTCACATCATTCCTAAATGCAAATGAAAAAGATGAATTTATTTGTTATGAACACGTTTTCTTTTGTATCATTTCACAATTTAGAAAGTTCACGTGAATTTTAAAATCAACCAATCAACTTGAATGCTTTGAAATTAATATTAATAACAAGAATTTCGTAAATATGAATCTTTTTATAATTTCAAACAACAAAGAAAAAAAATTAGAGTTAAATACTTTATAATGTGAAAATGGATAAAAATACAATTTTAATCAAGATAGCCACCAGTGAGGTTCGAACTCACGACCCCTGGTTTACGAGACCAGTGCTCTAACCACTGAGCTATGGTGGCGTTGCATGCAGTTGCTCAAACAAGCTATTAATAAAAATGCAAATGGTGAATAAAGTGTAAGGTTATTTTTTAAAGTATTATTAACAACTACAAATTATTTTTATTCAAACCAAGACTTAAAAAGAAATAAGTGAAATATGGGTGAACGCTTTTCTATGGAGATCAGCAAAAATAATTTTTTTCATCAAAATTATAACTCGTCCCGAATTTTCTTCTACGAGTAATCATCCATTTCAAACCATGGAGCATGTAAATAATGTAAATTTACATGCTCCACAAAAAAAATATTTATCGAAACTTGTAATAGTATACTTGCATGAAAATTATATTAGCATGAAATTTTGTGTTATTAAAATAATTTATTGTGATTAAGAAAGAAAATGAAAAAAATTTAAGATAAAAAGAATTTAAAAAATAATCGGAATTATGTATTGAAAGGAGAGTGGGTCTTGAAATATATAAAATATCCTAACTATTTGTAAAGGTAAATATAAAATTTGTCGAAACCTACCATCGAAATTCGTTTAAAAGAAATTTTTCAGCTCTGATTTTCGAATTATGGAATAGGAATACATTGCATAGCTTAACACAAAGGAAAATTTTTAAGAAATTTTATATTAAATGTATATTTTATCAATAAATTGTTTGATAATCTCATCAAAGTATCACAAAATATTTGAAGCTTTCATTATACTATATTAGCTTCCTACCAAATAGCTGAAGATTTATTTTTTGGCGCCATCTGTTAAGGAAACTGCAATTTATAATCTGCAAAATATTTTTCTAAATTCTCTTCATATAAAAATTTTAACACATTTTTTTTTACATTTTAGAATAAAATATTTTTTCACCACAGTTGCTTTCCCATAGTTAGAATAAATAAATTACTATTTAATATCATATAAAGATATAAATATGTATATGTATTAAAATAAATATCTGTTAATAATAATCTCTCTTATGGAATAAAACTATTATAACAATTCGTATATTATTTATTTTAACTAGTTGTGATGAATGTAATTTTTCTTTTTAACTTTTCTCCGTACAAAAAAAAAATGTAGAATCATAAGTATAAATTTTTATTTTTTTAATTGTATTCTAAATTTCAAATGCATATTTTATTACAGTTATTTTTCATCATATTTTGAACAATGTTATTCATGGAAGTTAAAATTACTATGATTATTTCAGTAGTTTCTTAAAATAGTAATTACACATTTTTTGGATGAAGCATTTGAAATAGAAAAATGTGTAACATAAAGATATCAAAAAATATCTTTGTGTTACATCATTTCTTTACCTGATATCATCCTCATTGTATTAATTATAACTTTGAATTCTACGTCATGTGAATTCTAATGTTTTCTAAGAAGAGATACAGAAACTTCTTTAAAATTAGTTTCTAATACTGATATAAGGAGCTTTACAGAAAGATTTACAACAATTTTAATCCTTTTTCGAGAATTTCTTTAAATAAGCGTTTATTTCAATAATACATTCATTTATCTTTTAATATCATATGGAGTTAGATAATAAGTTATTCTGAGTGCGATTTTAAAAAAAAGATTCTGTTAAAAATAATTGTTTCATGGAATTGAAAGTTGAATTTTATGTATCATAATTTATTACTTACCGAAATAATGTGTTATAAGTAATAAGAAAGCTAATTAATTCATAATTAAAATGAATAATACTAATCATTTAACAGTTTACAGTTTTTTGAAGCTTCTTTTTCTCACCTTTCACGAGCCACCATAGCTCAGTGGTTAGAGCACTGGTCTTGTAAACCAGGGGTCGTGAGTTCGATCCTCACTGGTGGCTTTAACTGTTGAGTGGTTAAATGCTCGAAATTTTTTGTTAGTAACTATTTTAGAATGGCTGAAAATATATTTTCTCATCATTTTTCTTAATAAATTTTTTTGTTTAAAATATGCATGAATAAATTACATTACCATTCGCAACCAAACGAATTACTTCCATGGATTTATAATATGAATTACTTTTTACCTCTTAATTGTGAGTAAGAATAATTTCATAACGAGAAGTGTGAATTAAACTATTTTCAAACAGCGCATAACTTATTTCAGTATTTGATTTTCATAAATTTTATTTCTCTTGTATTATATCGGTATGATATGAGTTTCCAATTTTTTTATGTTATGGGATGGGTTTTATAATCGAAATTTTATAATAGACATTTTGTCAACTAAGATTATATAAACTTTTAACTACATTAATTATTTTTGCTAATTTTTTTTTTTTTTTTTTTTTTTTACAAAAAGTAAAATTATGAATTGTTAATTCCTTCAAGTATTTTTATAAAATGTCAAACGTCACTTCCTAAAATCTAAAAAATAATGAAATATCATTATTAATGCCTTAAGTGCTCTTGATGTTGAAAGAATTTATTTTATAATTTAATAAATATTTACGATATACTCATATGCCATGATAAATATTTACATAATAAAATAGATATTTATTTACTTTAATAAACATTTACTTTGGTATATACGTAAATGTGTTCAGTTACATACGCAAAATAATAAATATTTATGATACAAATATGTGTAAATGATTCCATAAACAATTCCCTTATGTAACTCAAACATATTGTTGAACTCAAAAATTTTAATTATATGTAACTTACCTGTATGTAACTCCGTGATAGACAGATGAAAATTTCCTACATGTATTGAAACAAAGACATCCGCGCATAAACTTTGCAAATAATGTGTAAGTAAAAATGATCATTACAAACTTTGCAAGTGAGTTGTTTTAGAATAATATCTCAATCTTCTGAATTTTCATTCAACATATTTGGAAAGAAGAGGGGGATCAAATAAGATCGTCTCATCACATTAATACTAACAAATAAAGAAATAAAGTATTAAATTAGTTAGTATATATATATATATATATATATATATATATATATATATATATATATATATATATATATATATATATATATATATATATATATATATATACATACATACATATATATATACATATATACATATATATATATATATATATATACATATATATATATATATATATATATATATATATATATATATATATATATATATATATTACATTCATTTATAACACACAATCTAATTTCATAATGATTGGTGTCAACTTTAAAAAGATAAAAAAAAAGTATCTAAAAATTTTTTTTTAATTTTAAAGTTAAAAAAAAATTTATACTTTATATCAGAAAAGTTTCCAATCTCTAACTGTGGTAGTCTTTCTTTCTTTCTTTTTTTTTTTTTTTGCAGACATGCATAGCTGTGTAGGCGAGACCCGGACCGTACCCGCCGAGCTGGCCGCCGAATGGTTAGCGCTCTTGTATTCGGTTCAACAGTTCGTGGGTTCGAATCCAACTTTGGGCATGGATGTTTGTAGTGGTTCGGATTCCACTTTAAACCGTAGGTCCCGGTCTAATTAGCCCTCGTGTGCAAAAAATGACCGTTGAGCGACAAACAAACCAACCAACCCTGACTGTACCTTTAGGTTTACGGGTTTGGAATACTCACCCATCACAAAGTGCCTCGTCATTTTGAACTGTGGTCAGGTGACGAGGTCATACCTGAGCTGGCACCCTCCTCTCCACATCAACGCCACACCAGCGGAAGGACTTTGGACATCACATATTAACGTGGACACGTCCCCCACCCACGGAGATCCAGCAACGGAATTCAAATGTATCAAACGACCCACTGCACTACAAAAACAACCAATGAAACTTCATTTATCTTCTAGAAACACAATAGAAGCAAAACATGGTTGCATGCAAATTCAGTCAAAACATTACATTTAATATTAAGCACATTCTTTTTCCAAAGAATATAATTCTTGTCCATTCGGTGGCGTAATGAAATACCATTCAATCATTAAACAAACTTGTGTCTCTTTTAAGTTATAATGATGTAATTAAAATTATAGAAGCTATTATGATATTATTATAATTTTCCTTGATTTATATTTTCAAAGAAACGCACTTGTTTTGAAGATATTGCTTGCTCGTATGATGATTATATGTTCAATATTCATTGATATTTCAATTCGTCTCATTAAACATTAAGAGGATTGATCCAAAAAAATTACAAGACGTATATTTGAAAAGTAATTTATTTCGCACAAGTTGCGTGCGAGTAGTTAGTGTAAATTGCAGACGCGTTAATTTATTTTGCTGCGCTGTCTGCTGGGTTGTTTTTTGACTTCTAAGAATGAAATGTCTGTTTACTAGAAATGAAGAGCTACATTTGAAAAAAAAATTTTTTTTCTTCTTTTGAAGTGAATACTTTGCATTTCTTTTATAATGAATCAGTACAGTCTATGCAATAAATTTTTTTTTATATATTTCCATTCGCCCATTTTTCTTTTAGTTGCAAAGCATCAAATTTCCTTAAATATTTGTCCTAAATAACTAAATGAATGAAAAAAAAAATATTACTTTATGATAATGCGTTCACATTAAGGACTTATTTATTTCACCGACATTTTGATTTTTTAAAAAGAGTCAACTTAAATCAAGGTCTGTTGAAAATCAAGAAATAAAAAATGTATCAAAATACTCTTAGTTTTTCGAGACTTATAATCTGTGATCGAACTTGCAATCTCCAAGGATAGACAACAAATTTTCTTCTAATATTTTTGAGATGAAAATCATGTGGTGAAACAGTTTATTACTCTTCCATTCACGTCCGCATGCATTCTTATTTCATGCCCACCACTGCGGTCCATATAAAGTTTCACAAAAATTTACAAGTATGTGAGTTCTATTCCGCGCCATAAACTCAATTCCACTGAACATATAATTGGAATTTAATGTTGCTATTGTTGTTGTTACTAATCACACTTGGACAAGCCAAGCTCGCTATGCCTTGTCTATGCGAATTTAAGTCAATTAGGAGCGTCTTTCGTTTAATCAGAGCACTATGAAGGTGAAAGTACGACTTTTGTTCTTCAAATCCTCCGATAGATGACAGCACCAGAAGATCTACTCCCTCAACTTTGGCATTGATCTGAAGGAGGAGTGAGTAAATTTCTCCAGACCATTGCACCCATGGTAACTGCTCAACGACTGACCACAGGACTTTCCATTCCCCAGATTAAACGAGCACGTATATCGCATGTACTCGGTGGGTCTTTTGTGGCATTGGGAATCGAACCCCACCCTTACGGATGGAAGGCCGATACCCTAACCACTAGGTTACCACGGTGGAATTTAAATGATAACGTATATTGAAAGAAATATTTCCTCTCCTTTTATATAAACATTTTGGAATTTTGATAATGAAAATCAACTATATTTTAGAATTTATCTAACTGAATGAAAATAAAATTTAATACGAGCTTCCAAATTTTTACTGAGGATAAAATGCCGTTCTTTTTTGGCAAAGTGACTCAAATAAGGAATATTTGAATCTATATTTTACAGTGCTGGATTTACGTTGGTTTCAAGAGAGAATTCTTTTCGTTGCTGCTTTGATACTGATTTAATAAATTATACCCTTCCTGCTTTTCTCCAGAACACAAAGAATCTGCGCTGGCGTTTGATGCAATGCAATTTATATACATTTTAACTTATTATATATTAACAATTTATATATATTAAAAATATTTTAACATATTTCAACTTTAATTTTCAGAATTAAAAATAAAATAATTAAGTAAACTTTTACATGTACTCTCATTTACCATCATATGCATTTTTTTAAATCTTGGTTTATGAAGCCCAACTTGTCTAGTGACTGCGAACAGGGAGGTCCTGGGTTTGAATCCCGGCTTGGGCATGGAATGTACTTTCTCTCTCTATCTATCCTGTCTTTGTCCTTTCCTTGTATGAATGAGGTGTGAAGGTTGCCTACCCTATAAACGGGTCCCTATGGCAAGTGTGTACTGAGGAAGTCGGACTCCACACCTAATTATGGTTCAGTTGGAAAAGTGGAGCAGCGCACCCCATATTGTCAGCCTAGCTGGCACATGACAACAACAATCATGGTTTATATATAATAAATGAATATGAAAAAATGATTCCCTTTATGACATTTTACTTAAAAATATTATAGAATTTAGGTTTTTTCGTGTAAAACTATTTTACATTTACTTTTTATATTTAATGAATTTTTATTCACACAAGTATAAAAATTATTTTAATATATTTATTTAAAAAAATTATTAAACATAAAAATACTTTATTTATTTATAAATTATTTAAGCTTTTTCAAATTAAAATAAAATATTTGAATTGATCTGATTTTAATTTCAGGAAACTTCCTTTATCAAGTAGATAAAAAAAAATAATAAGTGCCTTTTATAAGCAAAATATATATATATATACATATATATATATATATATATATATATATATATATATATATATATATATATATATATATATATATATATATATATACTGTGAAAATATCACTACGCGTTGTTTCATTAATACCTAGTAATAAGGAAAATATAAAAAAAATTAAAATTGATATATTTTTAATTAATTGCATTTCTTTGCAAAATTTTAAAGAATGCTTTGAAATTCGTTGTCTTAGATTATAACTCCAAGCGAACTGCAGTAGATGCTCATTTTCATGAGCACGTACGGACAGGTTAAATTGTTCTTAAAGTAAAAAGTTCATAAAATCGAAAAAATAATGTAGTAGATAATTAAGATTTATTTTTATTCATTTAAATTTACCAAACTACTTTTTCTTTATAAATAAAATATTATCAGAAGCAGTTACTTAGAATGCATTATAAGAAACACATGCAAAATAAGATTTATATTCAAAAACTTCCACTTTATTGATTCACCACGCAATTTTGTGTTCAATTGGAAAAGTGGAGCAGCGCACATCATCATATTACCAGCCACAAGACAACAACAACAACACAATTTTGGTTGATTGATTTGTCGCTCAACGGTCATTTTTTGCACACGAGGGCTAATTAGACCGGGACCTACGGTTTAAAATGGATTCCGAACCACTACAAACATCCATGCCCAAGGTGGAATTCGCACCCACGAACTGTTGAACCGATGGCAAGAGCGCTAACCATTCAGCTGCCAGCTCGGCAAACACAGTTTGGAAAGCTCAAACCGTGGGTTTTTCCGTCTGAAATCTTTTCTGCTCAGCTTCCTAGCAAAGCAGTTGGATTTCTCTCCAATGACTTTGCCATTAACGGGAGCGCTAATTCTTCTCATTTTTCTCGGACAAGCAAGCAAAACATTTTCCAGTTTAGGATGTTTCGCTTCTCTACAATATTTCCGAAAGGGAGCATTTTTGCTGGTACTATCTCTCTTTTCAAAGATTCTTTTCCGATTTTTTTTTTTAAATTTTCGAGAGGATGTTCTTTGGAATGCCATTTTTTTTTTGTATTTTTCACTTTAATGATTTTTTGTCCATTTTTAGAATGATGAACACTTTCGTTTCTTCATACTGTAACAAATTCTCAATGGAACCGCCTCAGTCTACCTCTGGACAAACGAAGCTTCGCAACTTGAGTTGTTCAGATGAAACGAAACCACCTGCAGAACAACAGAGTTCAAACTTTTAATAGAGTTTTTCCCTCTCCCTGAATTCTCACGTAAGGATAAGTGTGGAGTCAAATTCGGCTCCACTAGACTTTCTCCTCAAATGTCGCTGATCCATCTACCTTTGATTGTTGCTCCCAGAATGCCCTGTGCTGCTTGCATGCGTCGTTTCGTTATTCAAGAATAACTTAAGTTTTCAAGCTTTATATGAAAAAAGGATATCAAATAAAAATTTGGAAAAAACATCTGATCATTAAAAGTAAATATATAAATGAAGGGAAAAAATTATTCGTCAGAAACGAGAAAGTTCGTAAAAAAGAGATTTTTCCAAATTTTAGTTTGTAAAGGAGAGTTAAAATGATCATTGTATTTATGGTGTCAGGGTATAAAATTTTATTTATATAATTAGAAATTATTATTTTTTTTTGACAAATTAGGGAATACGAATTGATGATGAATTCAGCTGATTAGGTTTGAAAATAAAAATTATTTTCTAATTATAATTTCTTAAATTTATACATTATTTTTAATTAACATTGAATATTAATTTGAAAAATTACTATTGAGTAATTTGGAAATTTTACTTAGAGCAGATAAAGAAATAAATTCTAAGGACAAATGTAACTAACAAATGATTATGAATTTTTGACTTAATTAAAATGATGTGCATTTCTAAAACTTTATATGCTCGAAATTCTTTATAGAAAAACTTTTTGTAGTGAAAATAATTTATATTTCTTTGCCTTATTCTAAAAAATATAGAACTATAAAAAATAAAAACTTAATTCAAATCAATGAAAGGTAGTACCAATAAAGATTACTATTTTGTTTAACAACAACATATATCACATATAACAACATATAACCAAAGTTTTTTTTCATTGATATTCACACACAAGTGAATGCGTTTTTTATAAATGACAATTAAAATGTATTTTATTAATTAATTTCATGTATTGTAAAATATTTTATGAAAAATTAAATAAAAAATTTTATAATTAATTATTTATATTTTATGAATTATTTATTTACCAATTATTAATTTAATTTCCACTTAACTTACTTATAAAACTTAAGGAAACTGTCATTGCATTTTAACTTCAACAGATGGCAGCACTAATTAAAATGAAACAAACTGTTACTTATAAAAAAATTGATGTTGTCGTGTGCCAGCTAGGCTGGCAATATAGGGTGCACTGCTCTACTTTTCCAACTGATCGATATTTAGGAGTGGAGTTTGACAAAAAATAAAAATGATTATTTTTACGAATAAAAATCCATTACCTCTGCCCTTTTATATAAACGCGTTCAAATCTCAATTGAGCTATTTTGAAGGTGGCAAATTGTGATTTAAGTAAATCTGAAAATATTTATCTTAAATCTATTTCGCGAACTGTTTTGAATACATTTCAATTGATTTAGCACTGTCTTGTTTTCTGCTATATCGTGGTCAGATATCTGAATCAGATTTAAATAAATATAAAAAATTAAATTAAAAAAAATGTACCAAAATTATTTGAAGTATTAATTAAGCATAAAATAATTTTCATGTTTGAGAAGAAATGAATTTGTCTACGATATTATTTAGTTTCGTGCTCATCAACTGAAAAAAACATTATCTTATGTCATTTTTGCTTATAAATGCTTAAAGAACGTGATGAGCTACGGAAATTTCAAAAATATCATATAATTTTTAATGTCAGCAAACAATAAATAAAGTTTTTAGCAAAAAAAAAGGCTTTTTAAATAAGTTTTGTGTGAAAGCAATGCGAACACTGTTTTCTGCTTGGTGTTTTAGCTTAATCTTATTTAACTTTCAATTGCTTTAAAAAGTGCAGTGTATTATAACTGTAATTAATACTGAAAAATTATAAAAAATTAATATTATCCCGTATCTGGAATGCGAGTTTGACAAGGGTTTTCACCCCATAATCGAGGTTTACGGCTGTGGGACCTGATTTGTAAGGCCGTCGTTCTCGGTTTCGGAAGGTAGTGAGTTCGAATCCAAGGTTAATCACAGATCCATTAAGTTGTCACCGTACACGATACATTTCTCCGTTTGTATCTGTTTGACACTAGAAAGTCGCACCGTGTGTGGGGATAGTTTGACGGATTGAAGAAAACTCAAATAAGTTCTGGTTTTTCTCTTCCAACTGGGGCTAATTACAGGAAATAAATGGTAGCTTCCTGCTGTGTCACATGTCTCTTCCCATAGGGTTGTGAAGTATTCTTGGTGAACCACTTGGGAAAATAATATTTACTGAAACTTCACAGCTTCCATTTTATTTGTTAAAAAGTCTTTAATACAAAAATTCACAGAAGTATGCAAAGATAAGTCTCATTTGTAGAAAGTTGTAATCATTAACTATAAGAATCAAAAAAAAAAAAAGCGCATGAAAAATTATAAGATATTTATAAATTGATGACAGCTTGCAACAATGAACTAAAAAAATTGCTTTGTTTATTATATGTTCATACAATGAAATGCTACTATAAATATAATGAATTCTTAAAGAGGTATTTGATTTTCCTAGCATTAAAACATGCACTATAATTCAGTTAATGAATTGCATTAAATTTTTCTATTTTTAATTCCTCTTAAACTAAGTGATTAACATCTTACTTTGTTTTAATTAAATCAAAAAATTAAACAAACATTTTAAATTTAATTTATTCAATGTAATCAAAGGTTTTTTTTTTTAATAATTTATAATAGCCATAGTATAATAAATCACAGAAAAGGGTTTTAAAAATTAATTTTATTTCCAAACATTTTTTATGAAAAGTTTTTATAACTGACTCACATTTTCTGCATTGTTTATCCCAAAGTTAGGAGAAATAATTGCAGTAAATTTTAAATCTTTATACGTTCTACCTGTTGCTAAAATACGTAAAATCGCATTCAATCGTTCACGAGGTCTTAAGGAACGCATGAATATGTTCCTTTTCTAATTAAATGTGATAATTTAAGAAATTCTTAAATTAAGACGGAGAAGAAATTCTTATATTATGAGTGTATTTCTTTCATCAAATTAAGATATGAAAGGTGAGCTCCAGTGGCTCAGTAGCTTCACGCCGCTTCCCGTAAGCTCATCAAAGTGAAGCATCATTTGCCGCGGGCAGTGGTTGGGAAGGTGACCACGGTGTACTCTCCTTCACTGGGTTGCTGGAACTCCGTAGGTTGGGGACGTGTCCACGTTCATCTGTGACGTCCAAAGTCCTTTCGCTGGTGTGGCGTGGATGGGGAGAGGAGGGTGCCAGTTCAGGTGTGGCCTCGTCACATGACCGTGGTTCAAAATTAAGAAGGAACCTTAAAAAGAGCAAAGTCGTACTTTCTCCTTCGTAGTGCTCTGATCCAAACGAAAGACACTCTCTATTGACTTAATTCGCAGTGCCAAAGGCATAGCGAGCTTGGCTTGTCCGAGTGTCATAAACAACAACAGATATGAAAGAGATTTTTACTGCATCAGCTAATTTTTGCATCATCACCATCCAGAGCTACACAGCCAGCAATATTTCTTTACTTAATTTACTCATGTTTAAGCTATGATAACATTTAAAAAATATTTGTGATAAATAAGAATAGTGTAAAATATATCATAAAATTAAAATTTAATAATAGATACTACAAGCAAACATATGAATGAAGCAATAAATACTAAAAAGACTTGTAAGTATGTCAAGTCGTAAAACTCTGACTAAATAACTCTTTTAACTTAAAAAAATTTTAGTGATGTTTGTTTTCAATTTACAATGCAATAAATGTTGGAAAATGGTACCCTTAAAAATAACTTCCCCTTCCTGATATGCTTCCCCTTCGAAAAGAAAAGATGTATCGTATGTGTGCCTAATTACTTTCTACCCTTTTAACAAATCCAAACGAAGAGATGTATCGTATATGACGGGCTTAAGGGGGCCGTCATATACGATACATCTGTCCTGTTAATATGTCGTGGTCGCAGTGTCCTCCAAGTGAAATGATACCTTTGAAGGTGGCAGGTCTAATGATTGGGGGTCTTCTGCAAGGTCCCTGCTTCAGAATCCCTAAGACTCCACTCGGCTGCTTCCATCTAACTGGTACAGGAGGCATGCTGGTGCAACAGCAAGCGAGAGATGTTTTTCTCAATATTGAGATCTTCCCTTCTCTAAGAGAAAGAGTTAATATGTAAATGAAAACACTATGGCACCACGTAATAGTTTAATTTAACCTTGATATCTTGAATGACACTATTTAATTTTTTAAATATCAAATCAACGTCTCAAAAAACAGGTAAAATAATAATTTCTGTTCCCATTAGTAAAAACACTTTATCAAGCACTAAAATTATGAATATTTAAAATATGAATACATTTTCTGGCCCAAACATTTGGATGAAGATGAATGTCCTATGTGCATCAATTGTAAAAGAGTTTATAAGAAAGGGTTTTAAAATGATAAGCAAATTTTAAATAATAATTTACAAAGAAATTTTAAATATCCCTTGCTGGAAAATGAAACACGTTGATATTTTAAACTACAAAAGAAATATCAATACTACAAACATGTACATGTAAATAAATATTTTCTTACAATAAGATACTAATGTAGCGGGCATAATTACAGCTACCTTCCCTGCTTAAGTGTGTAGATGGCGCTAGGCGCAACTAGTGCATTTTCCAGAAAGACACTTGAGATCATTTTAGATATTGAAATGGATCTTGTTCGTTGCTTCTTTCTTTGTGTGGCTGTTTTGTGAAATTATATGTAATGTGCCGTTATTGTTATATATTGTGATGTGGAACTTTAATAATATTAATAAACATGTGTTCCTGAAAGCTTTGTTATTCCTATTTATAGTTATATTTGGAATCATGTGTTTATACTACTAAAATAATCATTCTTAAAATTAGTTTGAATTACTGAAACAATACCTTATTTTGTAAAACATTTAATTGAAAAATTGTAAAACATTTAATGAAACAAATTTCAATAGACGTATATTTCGCGTCTGTTTTGATAAAATCAAAATAATTCCTTAATCTAATAATATAATAAGAGTTGCAATTATATCAGAAAATATGAAATACTAGTACTGGAATAGATATATTTTACAATACAAATTGATTTAACACAAACAAAGACAATAAACTTAAATACAATATTTCTAAAATGATTGTTAATTTGTTAAATTAGATATATTGACTTTATTTTGGAAGAAATAAAATATCGTGTTGGTTTCGTACACAGCAAGTGATGAAACTTATAACGCATTTAATTCAACATATATTAAAGCGTAAAGAACAGTATTTAATTGTGTTGATATATTGAAATCTTTTAAAAATGAAAAACTTCGTATGCGCATGCGCCAATGAAGAGTCTATGCACAAAAAGAATCCAGGTGATAGCTTGAGCACACTTACTAATTATCCATCCTCAAGCAATATTTCATAGCGAATTTCATTCAATTCATTGAGGTTTTAGCTGAATCTCTGAAAAACTGTTATTTGTATAAAAAATGGAAATTTAAACAATAGGACATTCTCACTATTTTGTCAAAATAATAGCGTTGATTATAAACAATTAGACTATGCAACAGGAAGAATGTGTTTTTTAGATTAAAATACTTGTTTCTTGCATGTTTTTGATAGAAAACAACGAATTATTATTAACTATACAGTGGTTGTTTCTTTTGTTATAGTTGAGATTATAGCTACTATATCAATTTACTACAATTCTCATTGGTTTAAAGTATCCATGACTCTAGATAACGTTTCATCTACGTCACACAAAATTCATTACGCCAGATAATTGAGACGGCGTTGTGAATCCGACTTGTCGACGAATTTGTTGCATACCTTCTAACCCATTCTTCGAGCAAGTTTATCATAGAATGCATCGACTTGAGAAGTCACTTTCCATTGATTCAAGCCATTAACACGTTGACAATAGAACAGAAGAAAAAACGAAATGAGAAAGAAAAAAATGATTAGTTATGATTAGTTTTAATCGGCAACGAGAGTTTCTCATCACACATTTCATCAAAAAGAAGTTTCTTAAGATGCCTGTAAAAATTTTTAACACTGAGAGAATATATTTTGTTCGATGATATTTTAGCAGCTTTATTATGATAAAAGAAAAAAATTGTTTCTTTACAAAAAACTTTCAAAACTTTTCATTGAAAACTAAAGTTGTCTGAAGTAGAAGCTTTCAAGTGAATTTACTCATATACATGATACTTGCACTATAAAAATCATTTCCTTGGTTATTGGCCAAATGATACTAATTTACTCATTGATAGACAAATTAGTGTTATTCTGACAAATGACTAAATTGTGTGAATAACACAAATGATGATACAAGAAATTTATATGTATATCACCTGATCAATCTAACTCCATAAAAGCTTCCATTCCTGTTAAGGACAAATATTACTTATTTTCACCATAATAACTATAGAGGGGCAGAATAAAATAATCAAAGTGTTTTGATTGAGGCATAAAAATGCACGCTTATAATATTAGTAAAGTCCTTTATGTTCAAATAAATTATTCATAGCCTTTACCTAAATAACGAAAACTGTATCTTAATTGAAATAAAGTCTTTTGAAAATATTGATAATTCAATGAGAAAAAAACCATAGAATGAAATGAAATTCAAGAATGATGTCTTATTTACTAATCTCTAAATGTATGAAAAATATTTTGGAATTAATTTTCTACTGAAATTTTTTGAGTTAAATAATGAAAAGTTTGCAATTAAATTTATATTTTTATTCATTTCTTAATTTATAATTAATTCTGGCATACATTCTCTGTATTAAAATTGCTATTCATGGGGTATAAATGGAACAAAATACATAAAATATATAATTTAAAATAAATGTTAGATAGATTTTCTTCTAAAAATTACATATTTAATAACTAATAGCATTTTGCTTATATTTCTTAGTTTTTAATTGTAATTTACCTTGTCTAATTGCAAATTTTGTGTTCAATTCTAACATTTTATGAGAGTACTATTGTTATAAAGTTAAAAATTCGTTTTAAATTTATTCCCACCATTTCAATAAAGAAATAAGTTCATAACTTTTTCTTTTTATTAAATAAAAAAATTATGTACTTATAGGGAAAAAATCTCTATTGAGTTTTCTTTTTCATATTAGATATAAATTTTATCACATAAATTTTAACATTTTTCAAGCAGTTATGAAGCATACATTAATTAGAATATTAAATTATTCCTTTTCATGTAATTGTAATAAATGGATCTTTCGATGAAATGCACAGCAAAAATTTCATCGTTTAGATAGCTTTATAAAAGAGACTCGCCAAATTACTCTTTTGACCTTTAATTTATTTCAAAAATCATCATTATATAACACCTAATACATTCAGTTTCAATCATATCAACAGTAAGAAGAAAAAAATATAAGCAATCTATTGATCAATATTAAGTTGCAGTATTTTAAGTTGTCAATTACAGTTGAATATGCATAAATGTATATTTATTAATGATTTAAAACTTTCCACTTAGTTTATAATTTTCAAAAATCCAGATTAATTATAAAATCATGTAATTTTCTTGTATGCAATACAATAATGCAACGAAACCCGTACTAAAATCGAGAATAAAATTTTTTTTTTTAATTAAAAACCATGTGTCAGTTGATCTTTTTCTGCATGCCAATGAATGGGAAGAAACTATAGTGTCTGAATGACTAGACGCTTATGCTATATAACATCCATGACATCCACTGGATATGAAAGATGTTTTCTGGACGCCCATTAGATGTCCCTGTTTGTGTGAGTAGGTCCATGTCTGTGAATGTTAGCTGGGGAAAAAATTTATATTCTTGTGCTTATTATATGGATGGAGTTTTCAATGTAAACAAAAACTAACCTCAGTTGAACGGAAGCCATCTCAAATATTTCCGGTTTTCTCTCTTCCCATTGAAAATCAATGCAATCGCAAAGGTTTTTATTTAAATATTTTTAGGTATTTATTTCTGTTTTCGAAATTTTTTTTATTTTATCCGTTAAAATCATAATTTTTAATAAGAGTGGAATCAGTGGTGATCCCGTAAATTAAAAAAAAATTTAATTTTTACTTAAATAATCCTAATGGATTACCATATTTTGCAGGGAATCTCTCTCTTATTGGCGATATTAGGATCAATTGCTAATGAATGATATATTGTAACACACATTCTAACTCTTGTTATTTTTTGTCTCAATTGTTAATCATTTTCTTCTTTAACTAATTTTTAATTTTATACATTTATTCCAAAATTTCGGTAAATATATTTTGCGCGCGATTGAACTATAAATCATTTCAAATATTAAGCAAGGTATTATTTATGCTTTCATTTATAGTAATAAAATTTTATTAAAATTTTCTTTATCGTGCTAGAATATATGAATTGGTATCAATAATGAGTAGAACAAAATTGTTATGATGTGTTTATTTACTTGTTATTTATTAATATTTTAAATAAATCTTGGTTTTTATTGCAATTAAAATTTAAGTATTATTTTTAAGAGTTGATTTAATATATAGCTCATTAAATTAAGGATTGTAAATCAGTTTCCATTGAAAATTTGAACATTTTCACTTGCGAAAGTAAATTTGTTCCAGCTCGCATATTGCAACCAAATGCTACGCAACAACTACTACCTTTTTTGCTTTCTGCATTTCAAAAAATTTTATAGGATAATTACTTTTAAATGAATATTTCTCAAAAGCAATGGAAACTACAGAAAACAAGCACAATGGTATAAAACAATAATGGAAAAGAAAGCAGGAAGTTTCGTGCCGGAAGTTTTCTAGATCTCCACGGTAGTAGCGCCCTTTATTCTATGCTTTACAGAAACTTCCATCCATAAAATGTATTCTGAGTTTATTTTTCTGCACAATGATATCGCATATCTACGTCATAATTTCGTCAAAGTGAATTCGTTGGGTTTAGGCAACAGGGAGTGTTGGTTTAAGTTTCACCGGCGAAATCGCTCCGTTTGCTACTGGATCCAAACACAAATTTCGTAATCAAATAACGTGCTTAAATTTTTCTGAAGGGATTGAATGTCTTTAAATTTCATTGAATTTTTTACTTAATTTGAATAATTTGTTTTGATATTTTGAATTTTTCAATTTCTATCCTGTACTATGTATCAAGATAATCTAAACTTTAAATCATTTAAAGCGGATTATCTTTACAAAAATGCTGGTTATCTTCCCCTTCGTACTGTGAGTTAACTTAGATCTGTTTTTCTTAAAACTTGATATTGATGTACAATAATATGTTCAAGGAAATTTCTCTGCGTCATATTGTGACAGGAACATTTTAACCCGGAAAAATAAAAAATTTTTAAGATCTACAAATAAGGGACTATTTTATCAAATTTTAAATATTTAATTATTTGTATAAAGTAAATAATATTAAAGATATGTGTTGTTATTGTAGTTTATTAAAAAGAAATGACTGCTTGCTTAATGATTTCTCAAAGATAAGTTTAGTTATTATTAAGTTATTTATTCTATCTTGAACCTTTATTATAGTGTATATTCCTCTTATAGTATCATCATATGCGCATTTAATATGAAAAATGCTAGATATTAGTATAGTGCGGAAAATAGTGACCTGCTAAATTTCCTTTTTGATTTGATTTTTTTAAAAAAGTGGAAAATAACTAAAACTGGAATTCTGAAACTGATCATTGTCTAGGAAAAGGAAATGTTTTCTTAATCTAAATAATAACAAAGTATCCCCATTTTATATTAGAACTGTATCATGTATTTTTCTAATATTTTATCTTGACATATTTCTTTTAGTTTAATAATTATATTGGCAATGCTAACAGACAACTTATTGCTAAAAACTATTATAAACATTTTGAATATCCATCAGAATTTGTTACATACAATATAACCATAAATGTGTCATAAAATTGAAAACCCAGAAAACATTCAAATATTGGTCAAAGTAGCAACATTTTGCAATTATTTTTCTGCCAAGCTGAAGATGTAGATATTTAAACTTGGTTAAGCTCTAATGAGTTCTAAATAATTCTTTCTAAAGGATTGCAACCATATAAGAAATCAGGAATAAAGTTATGGCATTTTAAATCAATAATACTAATGACATATGAATACATTAGGCATTTTCAAAATTATTTAAAGTTTTTTTTTTGAAAATATTAAACAAAAAGTACAAGAAAGGATATGTAGTCGCATAAACTGTGTAACATAATTATAATAAAATTTACTGTTATTTTAATTAATTTGATTTAAATGATATAAACTAAATAAAAAATTTAAGAATCATTAAATATATATTTATTATGAGATACCTGTTTAATAGAAGAGTTTTGATTAATCAAAACTCTGCAAATTATTAAACTGTTTAAATATGTGTTTTCAATTTCAATTAATGATCATATAATAAGAAAGATAAATATGTATTATCCTAAAGACCATTTCTGCCAAAAATTACGTACTTTTAAACAACATGATTTAATTCTATATATCATGAATGGAAAGAATCTGCTTCCTTCACAGGCTCCATCTCATCGCATATTCAGTTGGCTGAAATTTTATAAACAGAACTTTTCATCATTAAGTTTAAAAGTAAAAATGTAAGTATCACAAATAATAATTTTAAATCTTGTTAATTAACTCTCACGACTGACTTCTTGCAAAGTGAAGTTTACACATTGTTTACTTTTTTGTTGTTTGAAAAACTATATATTTAATGGGATTTTCTTAAATATAAAATTGCAAAAATAATATATAAAACTTGATGAGTTCTAAATGATTCATTAAAAAACAGTAAATTGAATAAAACATCATGATTCATTAAAAAACAGAAATTAATCTAAAATGTAAATATTCTTATAAAAACTAGATTTTTAAATTAATCAACATTACCATGCTAAATAAATCTAAATACCAATGTATGAAATATTGGTACTTTTCCATTTTGCCGGCGCAGGCGATAAAGTCGCCAAAAATGATACAACCTGTGCTAGAGGGAATATCTCTGCTGCTAACCTTTTACTGCTATGTTTCCAAAACATGTGACGACCTTTTACTATCAACAACTTAATTTCGACTCCTTTTTTTTTTTCCATTTCATAATTTTATGCTGTTGCTATATATACAAATTTAATAATTTCATAAAATCTCTCTAGAAAAAATCAGATTTTAAAAATATATCTTAAAAAATAATAATTGTAACAAATTCACATAAAAAATATTTTTAAAAAATAATAAGATTTTGAAATATGCATTATCCGATAAATTGTAATCTAATATAGTAAGTAAATAGATTGAGGCTCTGGCACTCATCATTCCATGCATAGCGTGAACACGAGAACAACAGTTAAATAAATTAATATAAAAACTTTTATGTAAAACAACATTATTTAAAAAATTTTATGGGTATACTGTGTGTTGTCGCCAATTGGCGACTTAATTTTCACTTGGCGAGATTTGCGCTGGCAAAATGGAAAAGTACCGAAATATTTATAAACAATTCCTAATATAGGGCATACAATATTAATTAAATACATAAAATATAGTAACTCACCTAAATCCTTGCTAACAAAATCATTGGCACCAGTATCCCACAATGATCTCCAAATGATTACTAGGCCATATATATTCCACAAGGAAAATGATGAAAACAGTATAAAAACTAATTTATTTTATAAATTTTACTTAAGAAATTTAAAAATTCAGTGCAAACTAATACTGAAAAATTTAGTTTTTAAAAAATTTCAAAACATGAATATTAAACTGTCTTTTTTAAATATTGAAACTGTAATGAAATAAAAACAAATTACTAATCAAATGCTTCAAAGGCTACTAGCACACAAAACAAAGTCACGATCACACGATTTATATGACATAACATGATCGCGTTATTGCATTCAAACACATTCCAACATGTTAAGCTTTTGTCACATTTTATCGACCATGTTAAACAGTAGTCTTCAGCCCGACAAAGTCAAAAAATGAGATCAAATTTGTAAAAGGAAATCAGGATATGTTATCATTTTTCCTTTGCATATTGAAAAGCATTTTAAAAGGAAGAAAAAGAAATTATTTGGTGTGAATTGTGGTATTGTTTTTCTTTATAGAATTCTGTAATCTCTTTCTAATCTTGTAGAATAATTTTGTTAGTAATAAAATTATATAATCACATGTAAATAATAAATATTTTTTTTATTTAGGTTTATTTATTTTTACCAAGCTCAAAAGATATCATAGAAGATTATAAAGAAATTTTTATCTCAGAAGAGAATAATTATTTCCTTGTAAAAAAAGTTCCTCCTTCTGCATTTATTGAAGAATTATTTCTTCAAAATTTTTTAAAAAAAGGTTTGCTTAAAACAATCATAATTTAATTTTAAAAAAATGTTTTATATATGTATGTAAATGTATATAGATTATGTACATATCAGTTAAATCTTTATTTATTCATTTTTTGCTAACATATTCATTATATTTAATTTCAGAATTTGTAATTGCAACTACCAATAACTTTGAAAATGAAATGGATAGTTTTTTTGCCATTACTGAATCAGGTAATAACCTGTAAATTGTGTAGTTATCTTTGAAATTAAAGCACTATTTGACTTTTAACTTGTAAACTTTAATTAAAATGGATAATATTTTTAGCTGAGTGAAGGCAATTATAAAAGGTATGATATATATAGTTTCTTTAAAAAATAAACAATGAGGTTATTATTCAGTTTTTATTTATTTTAATCAACAATGTATTTCTTTTCTAAAAGACTATTTCTTGAAAATGAAAAATGCTGGATAATTTAGTTCAGCCTCTAAAATATTATTAATAGCATTTTGTATTAAGGTAAATTATATGCATCACTAAACAGAGCTGTTTAACCCTTTAACTGCTAAGAAAAACTTAATGGATTCACTTTTCAGTGTCCAAATTTTTAAGTAGGCGTGCACAGTTGCGCAGTATATTAGAGGAAAATAAAAGGCATACTTTCCATTCTAATTGTTTACTTTTACAAAACAAATGAAAACAATCTCTAGGACATTCTATTGCATTCCAAAGCCATGGGTCTAGCTTTATTGATAGCAGCATTGCAGAGAAGCATACTTCAGAAAACCATATATATATATATATATATATATATATATATATATATATATATATATATATATATATATATATATATATATATATATATATATAGTGTGTGTGTGTGTGTGTGTGTGTGTGCCCAAGGAGGCAATAGTTAACAATACCAAGTTATAATAAAATACAACTTGAAATTGTTAACTATTGAATATTAAGTTCATCATTTTATTATTTGTGTCATGCCTTCCTTATGAACTTGCTAAAATTTTTGGAAAAGTGTGCTGTAATTCTTTATGTACATGATAAATTAAATTTTATTTCTAGATTAAATCTTACTTTGTTCAAATCAGATTTAAAAAAATTAGAATGAAAAAGATAGAAGAAAAATTACAATTAGAAAATTGCAATAAATTACTTTTAGAATGCATAATATGCTATATAATGTATTATTCTTTTATTTGTATGAGATATGTTCAATTTTATTGCATATTTGAGAGCTGTGAATATGTTTATAAATTAACTTAAAAATAATATTTCTATATTTCTGTAGTTTACTAATGATAGAATATTAAATTTTCTTTGAAATCCAGTCAAAACTTGTAAAAAGAGAATCCTGTATCTTAATAATTATTTATTAATAAAGTTTTCAGTAATTTTTAAAAGGAAAGTATAAATTCATACATATTTATGATATTCAGTGGATAAATGGTGTTATTTAAATTCCTAAAATAGTTAAATACCTTATTAATATAAAATAAATTAATTTGAACTAAGTGACTATAATTAAATTTAAATTTAAAAAATTGTGTAAAAATAGAAACATTCTTTTATATTGAACATAACCATATGAAAATACACATTGTCAAATTCAAACAAATTAAAACACTTAAATACTGGGAAAATGTTGGGTAATGGCATTTCTTATAAATTTTTAATTAACAATTGAATATATTTTCTTAAATATCACTTTAATATTTTAAAATTAAGTTCTTCAATTTTAGAAATAGTGTTTATTTTCTAAAAAATCTGTTTTAGTTTTTTTCCTTAAATTAATAAGTGTTTTAGTTTAAACAAATTACACTTTTCCAGCGTATCCATTTTCTTAATTATCTAGAATATCAAATATATTAATCTTATCAAGTAAAAACTACCACAATTTTTGTGGAGATTAATGCTTTATTTATAGAAACATGTGATTAATTTCTGCCTCTTCACTGTCATTTGAAAACTTTTCATTTGTAAATGAAGATATTTTTACAGTTTTTTATTGAAATTTTAATCAAATATATTAGGTTTTATTTCAATAGATTTACATCTTTTATATATATTGTTAAATTTCCATAGACTGAATCACTGTAAATATTTACTTTTATTGATTGATATTGAAATTCTTCTTCTCTCCTATGCTTTTACAATATAACTTGAAATTTCAAAGGGTCTAAAATTTTCAATCTCTTTATTTTGAATAATACTGTTTTATCCTCTGTTTTCATAATTTTACAGATTTTAGAGTACATATTCTATAATAGATACACACATAAACTTGCGTTTGGAAATATAATTTTTTCACTTGAGATTATTTTTATAAGTTCGTATCTTAAATAATGTCTTAATCGCAAAGCTTAAATTTTTAAAGTATGTTAGAGAGCAGAAAATGTACAATAACATAAAATAATTTTTTGGATGAAATTCATGATCTAAGTCTTGAAGTAAGCTGCTAAAATTTCATTGATCTTCTACATAAAAACCTTGTTGGTTAGGGCATTATTTTTATTATCAGAAGGTAGCAATTTCAAGTTCCGACGACCAAAGATCTGTTATATTCACTAAAAGCAGCTAGGCCACATTAAGTTATCCTGATGTCCTCCAAGTGAAATATCTGTGGTGTTGTAGATAAAGGGTTGAGGTTCTTCTGCTTAGTCCCTTTTTCTAAATTACAAACTCTAACCTATTTACTTCCACCTAACTGGTAGAGTCCAATCTGAGCTAAGTGCATGCAAACCCTTAAGATTAATGCGTTTGAAATACTCACCTATCACCTCTTAATTATGACCCACAGTCAAGGGACAAGGTCACTCTTGCTGGCACCCTCCTCTCCACATCCAGGAGAAGGATTTGAATGTCACAAATTAACACATCCCCAACTCACAGAGCTCCAGCAACCAAGTGAAGGAGAATGTGGTCCACCCTCTCAACCACTACCTGCAGCAAATGATGCTTCACTGATCTTAACGGGTAGTGGTGTGAAGCTGTTGAGCCATAAGAGCGCTCTAAGCTTGGCGCAGGAAAGTATGTTGGTGCATACATGCACCAATTAATTATCTAATGACTTTATTTATAAATATTTTATGCATTTTGTAATTTTAAACTATTCTTTATATTGATTCAAATTTGAAATGAAGTTCATGATTTCTTGTCTGAATTCTTATACAAAATAATTTTTAAATGAGTACATTTTGTGATACTTGTATGAATCATAAAATTTAGTTTTAAAGTAACACTTATAGTGTTAACTTACACCTATCATATAATGTTTGTATGAATGCTTAACATGTGAGAATAAAAATTGTTGTTTTACTCTTTATCCTTTTTAGTGTAACTATTATTAAGTTATAAAATGAAATATTTACTTTTTATTCTTTTTAGGAAAACTCATTTTAAGTCTGGAAAATAATATTGCTGATTATTTATCACTTCATAAAGAGAAAACCCCTCAGAAAGGAATACAAACTCATACAGGTAAATAATTTAACGTAAAATTGCTAACATAACGTAAAAATATTTTATACATAAAAATTTCTTTACTTTTACAAACATATCAAGATAATTTTTATAAAAGAAACTTTATAAACTTTATAATATATTTAATTGAAATTTTCTGATATAATCTTTAATTTAGATTACTATTTGCAAAATCATTAAATCTATAGCAAAAGTAGTATACATATTCTGAAACAAATAAAATAGATCCAAACTATTATGTTTCAAAAAATAAAATATATTTCTTCAATGATGTACAAGTAAATTGAATTTTAAAAAAATCGGTTCACACACAGTTGCAAACATTTTTAAAAAGAAAATTCATTAGAAATTCTTCAATTCCTTAAAAATATCTTTATTTTTCAATGTTTTAAAAATATTGAACTCTGCCAAAACTTTTCAATTAACTTAAAATTTTCTTTATTAATTATCATTTTAATGCACTTATTTTTTTAGTCAAAGAGTCAGTTAAAATTAGTTGTCTTAAATATAATATAGTTTGGTAAATTTCAAGTTTTACAAATTTATTTACACTTGTGTTCTATAAAAGTAGCATAATTGCATTCATTTCAATTATTTTCAAATAATAAATATTTATCTAGCATACTTTGAACATGAAGTCATTTTAAATACTCATAATGAAAATAATTTTTGTGATTTCCTTATGTTCAAAATTTTTGAGCATTTAAATAAATTGTTCCATAACAATTTTGAACTTGCAAAACATGTATGATCAAAATGTAATCTTCAATATGTAAAAATAGAATAATTACAAATTTTTCAATTTCTTACTGTGTTGATAGTAACATGAAATTTTTCTATACTTAAGAAATTTTCAATGCAAAAAGCAATTCATTGTAGAAGAAGTCAAACTACTTATCATGCATCTGGTAATAATTTAAAATAGATCCACCAAATCCAAGATGTCATTATCTCCCCATAAATAATCTCCCCATCAGTAAAGTGAGCTATTCTAAAATAACCCACATCTAAATTCCTGTGGATTGGGAAAATGGATATTATTTCTTTTTTCCCAATTTGCAGGAGTCTTGTTTGTACAAAATGCATTTAATAAAAGTGAATGCAATAAATTCAATTTTAAATTTTATAGTATAGAATGAACTTTTTCTGAACAATAATTATTACATTGCTTCAATTATTTTTTTTTTAAATCAGTACTTTATGATTTTTTTTTCAAAAATTAAATAAAATATAAAAAATATACTTTATATTAAAAAGAGTAATTATAAAATGTTAGTATATTAATATTTCAATAACTATCTCTTACATGGCAATTTATTTGATACAACCATGAATTGCATTTGATGTAAAGTGTGCACGAATGATATTTAAAGAATTTTAAAAATAAAAAAATAATAAACTTAGAAAAAATTCACTGCTTAGATATAATAAGTTATATAATTCAAAGTTTATTTTCTATTTATGAAATAACTAAGAACTTTGTTTGCATGTGATGGTGCATATTTCATTTATAAAATTTATGTGAATGTATAGCTCAATAAAAATTGTTAATAAATCAATTATTCACTGTTTCTTGTCAAATTTTTGAAATTGAATAAAATTTTAAAATTCTAACCTAATGTACTAAATTAAATTCTAAAGACAATAAGCATAAGGAATGATTTCAAACTTAAGTTGTATATAATTTTCTGCTCAAAGGAAAAGAAAACTTTTATAGTAACTATTAATTTACAAATGACAATAAGTAATAGAGAATAAATATGCCAAGATTATTTTAAAAATTCAGTTGAGAATACTGTAAGGTATGTAATAACTTGTGTAAAGTATAAAATTAGAGCTTATTTTCTAATATTAAACTTGAATACTATAGTGTATGCATATGTTCCTGTACATAGCATTAACTGTATTGATTTGAGTACTAAACACACCTTAAATGTATCATACTCTGGATAACATCTAAATAATGCTATCTACATATCTCAATTAAAACTTTTAATCAAGAGACTATTACAAATTCAAAACCTTTTCATTAAAAAAAATTATAATGAAGGAAGAGTGATTTAATATATTAAGTGTTATTTTAAATGAACCGAAATGTTATTCAATAGAAAGCAACTGGCATGTCATTTTTCTCCATATAAATCCCGTGCCTCTGTTTAATTAAATAAGGATTTTTGTTTTTATAATATAAATTTCAGTTTATATACTTTGGAGTCATATTTGAAACTTCTAAATTTACAATTGTGGTCACAAGTAACTCTGCTATTAATATTGCAATAAATTTATTGTAACAATTTAATATTACTTAGTACAGGCACTGAAAGATATTTTAATTCAGATAAGCTAATGAAGTTAATTATTTTCTTTTAAAAAGATGAAATATTTTAATCAAAGGTTTTATGTAAGAAAAAGCAGTGTAGCTGTAAGAACTTGAAAAATATTTATTTAAATTAGTTAAATAATTATCAATTTCAATTATTTTTTAAAATTGAATCAATATGGATGAACAAAGTTGCTTGAAGTAAATTTCTAAATTTCTTTATAGTTCAGTTTCCTCATTTGTTTAACATCATGTTATGTATTCTAAGAACTGATAAGAAACACCAACAAATGCAGTATATATCAAGTCACCATAAGGTTGATCAAAGCCTTTGATTCTGAAAATTGAAGAAAATTAATTTCAAAATGAAGTGAAAAATCAAATAAAAGACTGAAATAATTTCATAGAAAGTAGAAGGCACTGCAAAATTGAAAAAGTAATATTAAAAGAATGTCTATAAAAAAAATTGAATTTCTTAGTGTTTGTAATTGAGGTTCATTTTCTATTTTACTCTAATTTATAATAATTGAAATGAATTTAAGTTAATGAGAATAAATACCTTGAATATTTTCAAAATGATACACATATTTTATGTATTTAATTCTTTATTCATTACTTGGAATAAATTTCATTAAATACATACTTAGTTTAATAAATTTTTGTTAATATCTTAATTTAATTCATAATATAAAAAATTCATTAAAAATATATCAAACATTCATATAAAATTGTGGCAGGATGTAAATAACGTAAGTAATTAAATAATCACAAATTCTATCAGCTGGATTAAAAATGGATTAAATATATACAATAAAACAGTGAGGATCTATCTATCTATCTCTATATATAAATATATATGTGTGTGTATTACATTTAAGAATAATATTTTTAATTAACATAAATAATATACAATTGAAAAAATAATTATTTTTTATGTTTATATAATAATTCGAGGCTCTAAATTATCAAATAGGAGTCTTCAATTATTTTCATTAAAGATATTTCTTCAGATGCAGAATTAATAAAGTTCTAAAAACAGTAAGCACTGAATATATACGATGAAAATGGCTTATGAAAGTAGTTAAGTAAATTTTGTTGTGTCATAACAAAATCCAAAAAGAAAATTTAACGTAAACTAATTATGATAACTAAACAAAAGTGAGGATGAATCTGCACTTGTATTAATAATTAAAATATTACTTCTTGCCCGTTTTTCCTAACCATTTCTTTGCAAATACAAAGAATATTTTGTTTGACTTGGGAAATTCTTAATCAAAACAAGATTCTTTCAGTAGTTTATAAATTTTGCTATCAAACACATCACTATTATTTTTTTGGTTTAGTAGCACATTAAACTTAATGCAATTTATGATCAATATTTATATTTTCTTACCAAATTTTTTTCTTATTTTTATTTCTTTATTATCATTATGTGTTTCAGTTTTTGTTATTGAAACCAACCGTCAAGATTTTGTTCCTGGCAACAAATATTATAATTCAGTTGCTACTGAACTCAAGAAAATAGATCATTTAAAATTTGATGTACTTTTAAAATGGAAAACAGAAGGTATGATATATACACATTTATTTAGTATTTGTTATCAGCTAAAATTTTACTTAATCTTTGGTTCCAGTCTAATTAGCCCTCATGTGCAAAAAAAAATCATTGAGTGAAAACCAACTAAATCAAACCTGCTATAATTTTAATTAAACTTAAACCTTCAAACTAAAATTCTCTGAACTTTTAACTTTGTAAAGATTGAAAATTGATTAATTTATAATTTATACTAATACAAATTTCATTATATTATCTCAAGAAATTGCTAAAAGTATGTAAAAATATTTTCTATGTATTGTAATATTTTTACAAGTTTTGTAAAAATGTTTCAAGCTTCCTATTGTGAAATATAATGCAATTTAAATTGAGTTATTATAATTATTTGCTTCCAAATATATTGATTATGATAAATTGATAAAATGGTTAAAATCTGTTAAAACAAAATATTAAAACAATTTGTAGATTTTTTTAAATTGATCATTTTTTACTCATAATGAAATGTGTATTAAATGATAATAATGAATATGTATTGATTATTTATTTTTATGGTCATGCAAGCTGAAAATTTTATTCAAATGAAAGATTTCTTTGTTTAAAATTCAGTATTTTTCAGAAAATGTATGTTGTGGATCATTGCGAGAATATTTTGAAAGTCATGGTTATGAATGTGCTATGTGTGAACCATTTCACAGACATGAAGTAAATTTTACTACTGAAATTCCCAAACTGAATTTTTCTGATATGACCCCAATCTTAGCAGAAAATGTTTTAGAATGGCTTGGAATGGATTTGTGTGGTATTAGAAAGTAAGAAATGTGCAATTAAAACATAGTTTTTTATTTTGAAAATTTTTATGTTGCATTATCATATAGTATTCATTGCATATTTATTACACTATCATGGGTATAAAACTTCTTGATGGGAGAAGCATTAATTTTTTGAAATAAATAATAATGTCCTCTAGCTTTTTTTTTTTAATAAAATTATTTTTTATAATTTCACATTTTTATTCCTTCCATTGTGCTAATTTCTATATTAAACAAAACAAAAGTGCCTGTTTCTGTTTCTATTTCTAATATTTATTATAAGTGTCTCTAATTATGATTACATTACTAAACTGTTGAAAAATCCTACATTTCAATATGAAATAATCAGTTACTCTTATCATATAAAAAATAAAGTACATCTGTAATTGTAGGATTTATTTTTATTTCTGTTCATGTGTTCTTAATTTTTACTGCTTTTCATATCACAGCTTTACAATTTCAAAGCATTTAATTTCATATTTAATAAATCAACTGATAATTTGACTCTTTTTTTCTTTAAAAAAAAAGCAAAGCTGGTTGCTGAATAGCTCTCTTTTAGTTTGAGAGTCCATGGGTTTCATCTTGGGCATAGATGTTTGTGGAGATACACTTTAAACTGTATCTCTAAGTCAAATTAACTTAAAAAAAATAATAAATATAAATATTTTTTGCATATAGCGACAGACCAGTAATTCTATAAAATTAAGCTTTACTTTTTAGATGTTATGAGAGAATACATATTTGATGTTTTTATGCATATTTGAATATTTTGTTAATTTGAGAAACTTTTTATTACAAATACAAATATAGTGATTTTCTTTGAAAATTGTTTTTATTATGCAAAGACAGTCAAATATTTTTTAATATTAATATTTTTCACAACAATAAAATCAATTTCCAAAAGATTAAGAAAAAATAAAGAAATCTATTTAATTTTTTTGCTAGGATTTAAATGCATAAGATCTTTTATAATCATTAGTAAATAAATCTTAACATCTTGTACGAATTTTAGATATGAAACAAGAATTATACTTAAATCTTATTCATTACAGACTGATAATAAACAAAATATTCTTCTAATTACAAAGTTACAAGCATATGTTTCATGGAAATGTATATTTTATACTAGATTGTTCATAAATAAAAATAATATTTTTAGTTTTAATCTCAAATATTTTAATGACCTATTTTCCTGTACATAATCTGCAGCAGCACATTATATGTTTGTTTAGAAAAAATAATTTAAATTAAAACTTTATATAATTTTTATTTTTATAAAATCTCAGTTTTAAAATGTTTTGATTTTAATTGAAATTGGGGTTTTATACTTTCAAGTTCACAATGAATCAGTAGAAATGAGCCATGTAAACAAGCTTAAAACACTAAAAATATTTTTTATTATATACAATATTTAAATAATTAAGGTTAAGAGTTTCAATTAATAAATAAAATTGTTTCTATATATATATATTTTTTTTA
Organism: Latrodectus hesperus; assembly: GCA_037975125.1. NCBI lineage: Eukaryota > Metazoa > Arthropoda > Arachnida > Araneae > Theridiidae > Latrodectus > Latrodectus hesperus. The sequence continues at coordinate 80,967 of JAJQOW010000092.1, forward strand.
CAAATATTTATTACTATTATCTTAAAAATATTTTGAAATATTATGTTTATGCTATTACTGATATATTTTTTTGGCTAAAATAATTGGTAGAGGAACATTTATTCCTCCTGGGCAAACCAACACTAAAAGTATGGTCTGTGGATCATCAGCGAGGATTGTCTCTGAAATTCTAAGATGCTCTAGGGAGAAGATACGTTTAATTGCAGGCTTCATAACTGGGCACTACTATTTCAGAAAACACCTCCATAAAATGGTGCTGTTTCAGCAAGACCCTATCTGCCGGAAATGTCATACGCAAGAGGAAACGGCCAAGCATATCATATACGAACGCGAGGCTCTTGCCCTCCGTAGATTAACCTCTTTAGTCATCATCCATACTAGAGAGTTACACCTAGACTTCATTAAAGGGTTATTGGACTTTATTAATAAATTGGGTGACCCGAGCAACTGGAACTAGGAAACATTGGGTTTGGAGTTAATAGTACAAAATGCTGATAAAAGCAGAGGTGCCCAATGACATACAAACCCAACTCTAGGAAGAAGAAAAACATTTATTCGGTATTTGAATGTTGGCATTTCCCGGAAAAATGTGTAGCTTCCCTGTCCTGAAAACTCCTGGAATTTGTTATTTGAGAATCTGTTCAATTCTTGGAGAAAGTTTTCAGAATATAAAAAAATTGCTGCCAATAAAGTTAGAATGCTTGTGGGTATTTTGTTGCTTTATGTTTAAAACCAGTTTACACTGAACAACAAAAAATTTTTTGTTATGCATGAAACTCCTAATAAGCACAATATTTATAATCAACACATGCATGTATTTGAAGTATGAAAAATAGTTATTAAATTATTGCTTAAACGTTTTTTATGATATAATAAATTTTATTTTCAATTTTCCTAACAAAAGATAAATAAAATGTTTGATTATTAAATAGATAATGCTATATCAATTATAATGAACTTTAAAATGATAAATGTTAATGGATATTTTAATACTTTTTAATAAATCTTTGAATTTTGCTTTTTAGATCTGGTGATAGTGATATGCGTTTAAATAAACAATTCATATTTGATGAAATGGAAATAATAAAAGGAAGTCATACTGCCATGTTTCAAGGATTTTATACTGTTGAAGATATACAGAATTTATTAAAGAAATCCAAGTAATAGTTTTATTTTTTTATTGATTTACTGTAACAATTCTCTCATTCAAAAGCCATGTAAGCAACAAATATTTTTTTAATTAGATGCATCAATAATAATTATTTTTATGTTATATCATAAGTAGGTATCTTTTTTTTGTATTAATCATAGTCTGTGTAATCAAATATTTCTAACAGTATACATATTATTTTATATATTGAGAATCTATTGTAATTATTATTCATTGCAGTAGTTTGGGATTAAGAAAATTAAATTTTTTGCATAATGATTCATGTTACCATTGAACACTTTTCCAAAAAAATTGATAATAAAAATAATAACTGTTATGATTTTTTCCCCATCATTTCCTCTCTTTAATTGTTGTGACACAAAAATTTTAAAACTTGTCAGAGTAGTGTTATGAAATTTTTGCAACTGAGGTCATTAGTCAGCACAATTATAGATCTTATAAACCAGCATTTATTCAGTTTTCTTCTGAAAAGGTTTTTATAATTAATCTTGTATCTTTGCTTAGGCTCTGAAACATTTTTTATTGACTATTAAATTAAGGAAAAATAAATGACAAGAATTTTAGTTTTATTTTGTTTCTATACTTACTCTCTTTCAAATTTGTAATCATGATTCCTTTAGTCTCTCTCTCTCTCTCTCTCTCTCTCTCTCTCTCTCTCTCTATATATATATATATATATATATATATATATATATATATATATATATATATTATTCCAATGGCGGGCACACTTGGGTGACGAACCCTATGCCAGAATCTGCTACTCGTTTATCGTTACCCAGCAGACACCTGTGAACCAAGTCACGGAGGTGAGTAGCATTGCCCGCACCATACCACCACAAACCTGTTTATAGGGTGGGCCGCATTCATATCAAATCACAGAAGAAAGGACTTAGAAACACAGAAGGAAAGAAACATCCATGCCCGAACCGGGATTCGAACCTGGGACCACATTTCAGGAGACGGGAAAAATAATATGAGGAAGGTTCCACCGAGATTTGAACTTGGATCGCTGGATTCAAAGTCCTGAGTGCTAATCATTACACCATGGAATCTGTCAATAAATATATATATATATATATATATATATATATATATATTTCTTCAGTTTTATTTTCTCCTATTTCTTTACAATTCTCTTTTAATTTGATTCCTTCATCAGTTAGAATTCTAAATGTTGTCAGAATTAAAGGATTTTCCTTTATTTTTCCATTATTTAAAATTTTAAACCCTAACAGGGATAAAGAAGTTTGCTCTTTACTTTCTTTTTTATTGCCAATTTATGCAGAACAATGTTTTGATGGAAATGTTGAAGCTCAAATGTAATAAATTTTCATATAATGTTGCAGTATTTATATAAACAAAATACATTTTTCCTTTTTGTCTTCAGGATCCAAATGGAGCAGATTCATTAATGTTTAATGTAACTTTGTATTTTCTTTCAAAGTCTGTGTACGTACATAATGCTTTAGTTGCTTACTCGCTTCTATTTATATCAATAAAATAATTTATTTTCATATTTAATGTCTTGCTTTATTCGCTAAACATTATAATTTATTTCACGTTGCTTTTATTTATAGTTTACTAGTGTAATATTTTAGTAGAGTGATATTTCATTGTATGTTTTTTAATGCAGGAATTTTTTTTCAAAAGATCCCAAAATGCCTTTTGTAGCTTTAATATGCAGTGGATATCAACATTGCTATTTTGATCACAAAATTTTCAAACCAGTGGCTCCTACAGATAAGATTATTTTTATTCTCATTTCACCTGAAAGTGATTATTGGGTTGTTACCCTGAATGTGTAAATATTGTTAAAATAAATTGTTTTTACATATATTCTTTTGTTTATTAATTTTCTTGTGATTCTTTGCAATTTTAAAGGTTTTGCATAGCACATTCAAGTGAGTAGTTAACATATTTTTCAGCATTTAATCAGCAGCAGTATTTTTATACTCAAAACCTCTTTCCTGAGTAAAAGAGTAATCCACAGCTATTTTTTCAGCGAATCGTAAATATATACTGCTGATAATGTGGTGTCGCATAAAATAAAATCTACATAATGTGATTGAAAATACGATAAATTATACAGAAAAAACATTATGAAAAACGTTTGGCTCTTATTGAGATCCACATCAATCACTAGGTACAATAAGCTGAGATGAAAGAAACCAATCGAGAGAGAGACTACCAAGAACAATAATTTCCAGAAGATTGTAGTAAAACTTATAATAACTTTTAAAATGCCATACATGTTTTAAAAATAATATTAATTTGTTTCAGTAAATAATTAAATAAAAAAAATGAATTATATTTTTAAACATTGGATTCATTTCTTTTTCTTTTGTACTGCAGATGTTTTGATTTTCACCTTAATTTTGTAAGTTTGTTGACATTTTTTTTATTTGCCTTCTTTACAATTTTTAGTTTAAAACCTGTCATGTAACTTAGATGCTTTCGCTTACACATGACGATGTAGGAACTTGAATATTTTCAGAACGAAACAGCTCAGATCAAAACAAAATGCAAAAATGAAGCTTGATAATAGTTTCCTTCCAAGGAAAAGAATTCATTATTGAAATCAAATGGACAAAATTAGTTTTAGTAAAATTATGTCAGCCAAATATTGAAAGCTTTCACTGCCATCTGTTATTTATTTTACGAAACAGAAATGCATTTCTTTTGATTGTAAGCTTTACTTATAAAGAATGTTTTTATCTGATTATTCATGGCTGTGTTTAATATGCACAACAAAATTTTAAATTTTTAATATGCAGATAACATAAAGGAAAATATGGTAATTAATTTATTTTTAGGGTAAACAATTATATTGCAGTTTATACAAATAACATTTTTGAACTGTTACTCTTATAGTATTAATATATTCGCAAGATATTCTTGCAACATTTCAATTTGCAAAATGTTTAGAAAAGCAACCTGAGGGCTTTAAAATTGTGGGGTGTAATGTACTTATTAATTAACATTAGTAGTAAATAATCTTTACAACATATGCATATATTTAAGTACAGTAAGACCACGCTTAATATGGGGTATACATTCCATCAAAGTAGAGTGTTATATGAAACAGTATTAAACAAGGTTATCTCATCATGTAAGTAATGGGGTTAGGGAAAACTTGGACAAGTAATTTACCATTAAATTTATGTTTTTTAATAACAATAAAACAAAAATTTTTTCGTATTAATACAGAAACATAACGAATATACTTATAAAAATAAATAAAATTCTAAGTCAGAATGTTTACATTTCAGATCATTCAGTCTCTTCCGTATTTCCAATTTTCTGCCTTTTTTATCAAGAATGTATCTAATGTAATTTGGATTTTCCTTTTGCGCTCTGTTAGAAGTTGTTGGTAAGTGGATAAAGCATCAGTAACACCCTATCTTGCCTTTGAACTCCTGTCAAAATTTGGATTATTTTCAATAAATTGGTCCATAATTTCTCTTATAGTGGTCAAACTGATTTTTAAAAACGCTGTTGAAAGTTCTTTTTGGTCTTTTTCAGAATCCCTACTTTTAATATTTTTGTGTTGTTCTTGGTCCGCTAATTCCTTGAGATCATCATTAGAAAGACTTGCTGCTGTTTCTCTTGCATTATTTCTTCAATATCTTACAAATTTGCTTTATGTAAACTGATTTGTTTCGCCAATTCCAGTATTTCATTGATATCGTCAGAGTGTCCAGAGTCAGCGACCTTGTTTAGATCTGTCCAACTGTTCTTCCATACTCCTTTCAAAGATCTTTCTGTTATCTCATTTCAAGAAAGATTTATGTTTTCTACAGCATTCATGATATTGTAGTTTTTCTAAAATTCTCTTATTGATTTCTTCTCTTCTTCGTCTGTTTTTTAAACATCTGCTTAAATGTTCGTTTCAAGTAATAAGCCTTAAAATTCGATATAACGCCTTGATCGATTGGTTGGATTAAGGCAGTTGTGTTAGGCTGCAAGAAAACAACTTCGACTGGAATGCATGTTGTTTAGTCTGATAAATTCGTTGGATGGCTTGGAGTATTATCAATTAAAAATAGTGCTCTTGATTCAAATTTTTTAATTTCGCAATAGTGTTTAACTGACAGACAAAAATATTCAGTGAACCATCCTGGAAAATTTTCATAGTTTTCCATGATTTTTTATTAGATTTCTAAATTATGCGTAAAAATGATTTGGATTTTTTTTCATTGCTCATTTGGAATGGTAAACAAGTAATAGTTTTAATTTTAAATCTAAGCTTGCATTACTACCCAGTAGAAGTCTTAAGTGATATTTTGTAGTTTTAAATCCTGTTGCACATTTTTCATCACGGGATAGAAATGTTCGATTTGACATTCTTTTCCAAAATAGGTCCATCATCAACATTAAAAACGAACTCTGGAGGATAGTTTCCTCGTTCAATTATTGATTTTAATGTCTCTAGGAATTCTGACGCCGCTTTCGTATTACCACTTGCTGCTTCTCCTGTAATCTGTATGCTATGAAGATTATTACATTGTTTAATATTAAGCTACCCTCGATTTGCAACGAAAGTTTTCTTTGTGACACTTGCCTCAACCTGAATGTATTTAAAAAATTTCTTGCGTTTTCCGTTATGATAGATTGGCTTAATGGCATATTGCTTTCAATTTCGTAGTCAATCCGTATAGAAAGTCGTTTTTCCATTTCCTCTATTGTATTATTTCTAGAACGGGTAATTCTAGTTGCAGAGCTTGTCGCAGTTGCTTTCTTCTTCTTCTTAAAATTGGGTTTGTATGTCATTGGGCACCTCTGCTTTTATCAGCATTTTGTACCATTAACTCCAAACCCAATGTTTCCTAGTTCCAGTTGCTCGGGTCACCCACTTTACTAATAAAGTCCGATAACCCTTTAATGGAGTCTAGGTGTAACTCTCTAGTATGGATGAAGCCTAAAGAAGTTAATCTAGGGAGGGCAAGAGCCTCACATTTGTAAATGACATGCTCTGCCGTTTCTTCTTGCATATGACATTTCCAGCAGATAAGGTCTTGCTGAAACAGTCCCATCTGGTCAGAAAGTCAGTCATTCTAGGAATAGATTCCTGACTTTCACCAGAAGAAGATGGTTTGGAGGTCATTTCTACCTCAAGTGAAGGATTCATTACTGCCCCTTTACAAGATTGCCTCTGAGTTCCCTTGTCTTTTTCAGCAAGGTCTACTTTAGAGGCTTCACCTGCAAATGCAGAAAGGTTTGTTACTTCTTGTGTCTTTTCAGCCACAAGATAACAATTAAAAAGCTCAGGTAATATAAGTCCACCCAGCATTGCCTGAGTTACTGGGCAAGGCAAATTACTCTAGAAGTTCGCCAAGCAACTAGAGGCTCCGTTAAGACACCAATACCGCGGTGCCAATTAGCCCTAGGCACGGATCGCATAACACCAGGGTTTACGGGAGCAGGTTCGCTGCCTCTGATTCTATATTCAAGGCTATCCTGTCATTCCTACAGGACATTCGGCTATCCACCACTTGCCGACGCGCCTGGTGGCTGCTCAAGCCCCAGGAAGGTACACGTACCCCCTGGTTCCAGGCGCAGTTGCTTTGCTGATGACAGTATTTCTTCTTTATTAATAATGGTCCTTATTATTGAAGTTGCCAAATTTAATGCAGCACCAATTTTGAGATTGACGTTCACCAGCTATACATCATTTCTCAGACTCGAAAGATGTATTCAAATATAATACTGATCTGAATCCTGGAATCAGTTCTGATGGAATGAACTAAAGGCGATACATCATCTCTCAGACTGGAAAGATGATGTATTCAAATATAATACTTACCTAAATCGTGGAATCAGTTCTGATGGAATGAACTAAAGGCTATACATCATCTCTCAGACTGGAAAGATGATGTATTCAAATATAATACTAACCTGAATCGTGAAATCAATTCTGCTGGAATGAATTAAAGGCGATACATCTCTCAGACTAGAAAGATGATGTATTCAAATATAATATTGACCTGAATCGTGGAATCAGTTCTGCTGGAATGAACTAAAGGCTATACATCATCTCTCAGACTGGAAAGAGGATGTATTCAAATTAAATGCTGACCTGAATCATGGAATCAGTTCTGATGGAATGAACTAAAGAAGTTTCTGAAGTCCTAAAAAATAGACCGGCATAGTGATAGTATTTTCTTTCCTAAGTTCCTGTTTTTTTATCTGAATCATTTTTCCAGCCAGTAAGTTTTATTATATTGCGGTAACACTAATTTTATTACTTTAATGAGTTAGTGCAAATTATGAGTATCGCATGGGTGCTTAACCATGCTGTTAATAATACTTATGTTTGGAATAATACATGTAAAATAAATTGTATATATGTAAATGGGTTGGTGTAATTTTAGGAATAAATTAAAAGCAAATTTTAATTATAAAAAGAAAGCCAGTTTTGCATCGATTTTTAGGTTTGAATATGGGAGAAAAGAAAAATAATAAATATACAATGCAATATTAAAAAGATAATACACTATTTATATTCAATGGATTATTTGTAAGAATTATATGATAACGGTAGGTATCTACACAACACTTTATCTGTAACACAGGATAATATTAAATAATAAATGCAATGCTGTGATTATAATCACTTAGATTTGGCGATGAATATGGCTTTTGGCGGAGCTCCCACGAATACCTTAATATCATCATTGAGATTTATTTTTAAAATATAATTATACTATATTCAAAGCAACGCTGAAATTCAATGTATTTGAATTCAGAACACGAAATATTAATAAGATATATACACAAGTTTTATTGAATAGGTGATATTTTTCAGTATTCTCTAAAAAATTATCAAAATATAAAAAATTTCACAAAATCATACATTTTGAGTTCCATATAAATAAATTAAAAAGTATACAGTGAAACCTCGTTACAACAATATTTTAGGGACCAAATAAATATATTGTTGTAGAGAGGCATATTGTTATATCGAGGGTTCACATATTTTGAGCATTTAATAAGAGTTTTTTTTTTTAATATTATTAGTTTAATGTGCATAACATACTACTTTTAGAATATTTAGAAGAAATTAATTTGTAAAATACTAATAATAGTGATTTAAATACTAAAAAAATACATAAATAAGATAAATTCAGAAAATAAGCACAGAAATATTCACATATCTGAAAACACTTTTTATTGAAAATAATCCAATATTTTTGTTTGTTTATTCATTTTTTTAACTGTTAAGTTCACCAATACTGTATGCATTGAGTCTAGTGCATGAAAATGTTCTTCATTTATCGACGGAAGGCTTGAAAAAAATGTCCGTAGAGAATTCCCAGATTGAAGAAGTTTCATGGGATGACAATAAGGACTGCGATGGACCTGTATTATCATGAGCATCTTCATCATTATTTCCTATCTCATCAGTAATTTCAGAAAGAATATTTTCATCAGTAACTCCTGCGAAAACCATAAGATCATCATCTGCTGTTAAATAGTCTTCTATACTAATTCCAAACTTTTTACCGCTTGTTTCCTCAAGTTGGGATACGGATTTTTTGATGTGCAAAACACATTCTTGATCATCTAAGAGATCATTGGTTATGTAATTTTCATCATTATCAGATTTCTTATTTTCCATAACACAAAGACCGGCCTTTTTCCAGCAATTCCGAATGGTTTTTTCTGTTACTTCCCACCAACTTCCAGCAATATTGTCACACGCTTCCTTGACATTTACAGCTTTGAAAGATTCTTCTACTTTATTTTCAAAGTTTACAAGTATGAAGTCCACCAACCGTTTTCTGTAATATCCTTTGAAGCACTTAATTATGCCCATATCAAGAGGCTGTAGAATTGAAGTGCAATTGGCAGGGAAAAAAGCGATTTCGATATTTTGTAGCTTTGGAAATGACGTGTGAGCCCCACAGTTATCTATCAACAAAACGATTTTTTTCTTTCTCTTCTTCTTTTCATTGTCTAACTTCTGTAACCATTCGGAAAAAAATTTAGACGTCATCCAAGCCTTCTTATTTGCTTTATACTCCACGGGAAGACTTTTCACGTTCTTAAAGCACCTTGGCTTCAATGATTTACCAATGACGAGAGGTTGTATTCTATGCGATCCTGTGCTATTTGTACACAGAAGAATAGTGAGTTTCTTCTTTGATTTCTTCCCTCCATAACATTTTTCACCCTTGAATGCCAATGTTCGATCGGGTAGGAGTTGGAAAAACAACCCAGCTTCATCTGCATTATAGATGTCTTCTGGAGCATACTTTTCTAAGATTTCTTTCATCTTGTTTTGCCGCTATTCATTTGCGTCGTTTATCGGGGCTGACTTTTTCTCTCCGTGAACTTCTTGGAAAGTTATTCCATGACGATCTCGAAAACGCATTAACCAACCATTGCTAGCTTTGAAAGTTTCGTCCCCTAGCATTGCTGCAAATTTCCGTGCTTTTGCACATAATAAAGGTCCATTTATTGGGACATTTGTCACTCTCATCTCTTGAAACCATTTTAAAACAGCAGCATCAATGTTTTCATTTGTCGCAACTTTCAGTCGTTTTCGCTCTGGTTTAATTTCATTTGAAGTTATAGCATCTTCGATTTGCTTTCTCTTCTTTAGAAACGTTGCAACTGAAGATTGCGATAATCCATGTTTCTAATCCACATCAATCTGCTTCATTCCCTCACCAATATCATTGATAACGCTCAGTTTATCTCGAAAAGATAGTTGCTTTCGCCCTGCCATCTTAGGGAACAATATCGCGTGAAAGAAAGAAAAGTTTAAGCCAAATGTTTCGCGTAGGAACCGTTCAAAATCGTTAAAGACTGTAGTGATCCCTTTCTCACGCTTTTAATGAGTTACGGAAATGGCATTTCTCTTCTCAGCCCATCTGGCAAAGGGTGAATAAATTCCCACGCTTCGAGGGTGGACACACAATTCGGACAGGAAATGCATTCCGACCCCCTTTTCCTCTTGAGGGAAGCAGGCCCGCCGGACCACGTGATAGTCCAGTGAGAGAGAGGAGGAAGAACGACCCAGCCACTTTGTAGGCGACCGTCTGATGATGTAGAAGATTTAATAAACGTTCCTTGAATTGAAGTTTTGTGATTCTGTTCTTCACACCGAACACCACCATTGAATCCCAAAAAGACTACAAAACAACCTTTGAACTTACTAGTGTGTTGTAAAAGCTTTTTATTTTTTATCCAAATAATACTGAAATTTAGATTGAAAAAATCGTTTTACAGAGGTTTATTGTTCTAGAGAATATCGCAATATTGAGGGGAGATTAACATTAGTTTATATGCAAAATCACCGGGACCACAAAACATTATTGTAGTAGAGGGAGTTATTGTTGTATCGGGTATCGTTGTAGCGAGAGTTTACTGTATACAAAAGTAAATCTAATGTTTTGATAAATTAGCAGTCATAATTTTACAAAATTGATTTTGTCCATAATATAAATAAGAATTCAATATGATGTAAACAAAGTTTCATTTTTTAATAGTACAATGATATCGTATATCTACCTCATGGTTTCTTCACGGAAAATTCGTCGAGAAGTATCGGCGAATTCGCTCTCGTTTGTTACAGTCCAAAGGATGACATAACTGTGGTGAATTTTTTTTAATAATTGTAAATAAAATGAATAACTGTAAATAAAACAGACATATTTAAGTTAGAACCTTTTATCTCTGCAGAAGTATTAATTCAGGAAACTTTTCTTAGACCAAGGGATTTATTTAAGCTAAAGAAAAATCATCTGTAAAATAGTGAGAGAATAGAAATAGAGGTGGCCTAGTGATTTCATTATCAGTCTCGTTATCATCACAAGTAATCTATCAGAACAAAAATTGCAGCAGTGGAACAGAAATATTGATCGTGAAAATCACTAATAGGAACCACACATTTAACTTATTGAATATATATTCACACCTAAAAGAAAAATTGAATATAATGAATATCAGGATATTCAAAAATATATAACACATAATTGCTTAATTTTAGGAGACTTTAATATCAAACGTGATCTGTGAGGCAGTGCAGCAAGCTTTCAGAGACAAAAATTGGCCGATTGGATCAACGAACACAATCTCTGCACCTTGAATTCATCTACTCCGACACACATTTCTCCTGCAGGAAAAATTTCAATTATAGATCTATAATTTTGTACGTTTTATTTATTTCTTCAGTGTTACATTACTGTTAAAGAAGATTCACTTTTATTGCGGATTTTAGATGGCGATGAAATCTCTCTTAAATTCCCCATTTGATATAAGATTGTATGATGTTGTTTTAATCCTTTCCTAATATGCGAAAAAATTCAAGATACATAACTGAATGCAATTGGGGTCCTTGGTCAGAGGTAATTGCGGATGGACGTCAAAAGCGTGAAATCCAGTTGTTGAATATTTTACGGCAAACAGTCTTTGCAGAAATATCTGAAATGGGTATCGCTTCTGACCATGTGAAACAGTCAATTATTGTTTAAAGGAACCCAGCAAACACAAAGATGCCGGGCATCCATCGTCCGCTGCTGTCAGCCGTCTTGGCCAGCAGCGACTCGCCGCTATTTGTCCTCGTCGGCTCCGTCAATAAAGTGGTCGTCGTCATTGCTGCTGGGCCGGCAGTACGGTCCGTTGTTGGCCCAACGCCGGATGGCCATCAATGCCATATTGGCCGCATGTGGCCCATGTAATTGCCAGTACGTGCCCATATACGGTTATCCATCGGCCCTTAGCCGTTTGGCCGACGATAGCCGCTTTCACCGACGTGGGGCTGGTTATTTATTTCTATAAATATTGAATTCATTATTTATGTTAATATTGTATATATTGTTAAAGTTAATATGGAAATATTGGAAATCCATCAAATTAATACTGAATATATTTTTGTGATTCCAAAAGACAATTGTTACGCATTTAATTGTCAAATATCATTAAGTGCTTTTTTAGTTCTTAATTATATAAAGATTAAAAAAATATGAATTACTAACTCATATTTTAATTATTTTTTTTGAAAATGCTATCTAAATTTTATAATTTTATTTTAATCTAAATTTTATTTAAATAACTTTTATATTCTGTTTTTAAAATTTTTGTTATTACAGAATTTCATTATTTATAAATTTTTTTTAAAAAAGTTCTTGTGTAAGCAAGTGTCAATTTATTGCTAAAACTGAATTTGAATGTATAAAAGAATTCCAGTTTTATGATCATTTTATAGAATTATTTTCCAAATATATTAACTCCATGCAACAAGATGTTGAGAAAAATGGTAAAAAGTATAAAAATTAACACTTTTTATTACTTATAAAAATTAAGAAAACAAAGCCATAAATAAGTGAAATGTCTCCATGAACAAGATGTTGAGAAAAATGATACAAAAGGATGCAGATTAAGATTTTTTATTACTTATAAAAATTAACACAACAAAAGCCATATATAAGTTAAATGTCTAAACATTTTTTATTTATGATAATATTGAAAATAAAAAAAATATCTATTTTTATTTAGATTTGAAAATAATTTTTGCAAAATTTTTTTTAACATTTTTAATTTACAAGTTTTTTCTTTTATTTTTGTGGTCCACCTTCCGAATTAGTACTCTGGAACAAATTTCTCCTTTTGTAAACATTTTCACTTTGTTGTAATACTCTGAAAATAAAAAAAACAGAATTATTAAACTCGTTTAATTTAATTACAAAAATAGAAACAGCAGGATGTTAATAACAGCCCAGATAAAAAACAGAAAAAAATTGAGCTGTTTATATAAATTAGGAGAAACTTCATGCATAACACTTATTTTCTAGTATTTAGGTATTATTTCACAGTATTAATTATTTGAATAAGGAGAATCCAACACAACTATTTTTAAACTTACGTTATTTTACAATTAAATTTACAATTAAAGCAAAAGAAGCCAAGCACTTGAATATTGTGAATGCCTGTAATAGCGTCAATTTTCATTCAGAATTAATAACTCATAAAAAAGATTACTAATACAATTCTTTTATAATGGAATCTTTTACTTGATTTTAGTTTTATCTCTTTAAAAAAGGGGGAATGGTTATTAGTAACATTATGTCCACAATGAGCATGCTTGGGAACTAAACACTGGGTGTTTTGCGTTATGCTGAGCACCTAATCGGGACATGTGATTCGCAGCCCAGGGGCTCTAGGTCAGGAAAATAGGCACTGTAGGCCTTGGCCCATGTGGTCTGACCTGCCAGAGTTTAGTTTTATAGTTTATATTCATATTGATATTTCAATATACATACACATTATAATAAATAACATTAAGTAACAAATGAAAAGTCAACATTCATCAATTCTGACAATTCTTTGATGAAAAATAGAGACAAATAATTGGGTCATATGAAAACAATTTCAGTTGAATGACTTAATAGAAATTCTTAACATCTGACTTCAAAAATTCAATGTAATGTTTTAAGCAGAATTTTACATTTTCAAGGTTATAATAGAATGTAATTAATTTATAACATACACTTTGTATTTCATGCTTTTAAAAAATCATTTTGAATTAATAAAAAATGGTTAATAAAATATTCATCAATGATTACCAAATTATTTTTTACACACAACTACAATTACTGATAAGTAAAGTTTATAAAATCATAGTAATTAAAATAAATATTGATGAATTTTAAAACATATTGATAATTTTGAATTATTTATGCAATATTCTATGCAAAATCTTATTAACATGGAATTAATTTTTTATACACCTGTGATTACAGATTGATGAAAAAAATTACGTCAATTAATGCAAATGATTTTCAGATTTTGAATACATGCATTCCAGTTGTTGCCCAGTAAATTTACATCACAAGTAATTATCATAATCATGACTTATTTAGAAGTAAAAATGTTTTACATAACTTTATAATTTTTATTTTACACAAATATTAAATTTATATTTAATCCAATATTATTAGAAAATAAGTTATTGATTCTGGACTATAGTTTAAATAGGTACACTTTACATTGGAGTGGGGAGATGTTAGAAACACAATCTTCAAAGCTAATATATAAAATGAAATATTAGCAAAATAGCCATCAATAATAAATATAAGCAATAATTTGTTACTTTACTTTAAAAATATTGTAGTTGTTGTTGTTGGATGCCCCCAAAGGCCAGCAGCGCTAGACCAGGTCCATGACGTTGTACACTCTACAATAATTCAAAACCAGAAGAGGGTCGTCAACCAAGTACTGCCTGACAAAAAAATATCATCTATATTGTACCGAGCTCCACGGGTTCGTGTTGATTGATAGTTGAATAAAGCAACCACTTAATGAACACAAGACTTTTATTCGTAAAAAAACTTCACTAGATAAACGAAATTCCCGCTGTAACAATCACAATTATACAGCTACAATTCGTCAGATACAATAAGAAATAGCTTCCAATCACAGGTCTCAAATACCTCAGACAGAGAACAACTAGCAGTCACAACTAATCGTCTTCACTCACTGACTGTCTTCACAAAACTCACTCTTCCATGTCGGGCTGCGGTATTTATACCTGACTTGGCGGAGAAATCTACCAATTTCGCCAAGGTTCTGGAAGCTTCTAGGCTATCTCCAAAAATATTGTTCCTAGAGCTTAGGTGATGGATGTTTCCAGAAGTATCGATTTCTCGCCAAGTCGCCAAAAATCTCGCGAACTGTCGCCAAGTCGCCAAGAATCTCGCCAACTGTCGCCAAGTCGCCAAATCATTAGGAAATCCGCTTTTAAACTACAGCACGTCTAAATACCGCAATTTTTGCCCAAAATGTGAGAATTTCTGATCTGTCTGAGATATTTTAAGACAAATATAATCATTATTTATAAATTTGTAACATTGCCCCCTTCTCAAGGACTGCACGTCCCGGGCAGTACAATCCCCTGATAGGAGGCCAAATTTAATATAAGAGAATTTACATTTCAAGAGGATACATTACATACACAAGCA
>JAJQOW010000092.1:96204-179973 GCA_037975125.1 Latrodectus hesperus
TAAAAATACAAAAAAAATAGAAAAGATAAAAGAAATTATCTATACTATTTACAAAGAGACCATGGTCTACTAATTTTTACTTTACATTACGATAAGGAGCTAATCTATCATAATGTACTACCTTTGGTTTTGAGGAAGATGATTTCCTTATACGAACCACGACGTCGTTCAGTCTTTTTAGGACTGTGTAAGGACCTTCCCAGTTGGCTTGCAACTTTGGAGAAAGTCCTTTACGTCGAATCGGGTTCCACAACCAAACTTTGTCGCCTTCTTGAAATTCACGTCCTGTCGCTCTTGTGTCATACCTTGTCTTCATTTTTTCGGTCGTCAGGTTGATTCGGTCTCGAGCGAAGTTATGGACATCTTCAAGACGTGCCTGAAGGTCTCGAAGGTATTCCTCTGGCGATGAAGATGTATCCGGTGGACGACCAAACTGAAGATCACAAGGGAGACGAAGTTCACGACCAAAGAGCATCTGTGAAGGAGTATATCCGGTAGTCTCATGGACAGCGCTGCGATATGCAAGCAGAAACAGCGGTAGCTTCAAATCCCAATCTTGCTGATTTCTGGAAACCAAAAGTGAGAGATTATTCAAGATGGTTCTGTTAAACCTCTCTACCATGCCATCCGATTGTGGGTGTAGTGGCGTGGTCTGCGTCTTGTCTATTCCGAGAATTTGACACATTCCTTTAAACACAACAGAGGTGAAATTTGTCCCTTGATCAGAATGAATTTGTAAGGGTGTGCCGAATCTGGAAACCCATTGTTGCACTAGAACCTCGGCTACTGTAGTCGCCTCTTGATCGGGGATTGCAAACGCTTCAGGCCACTTAGTAAAGTAGTCCATGACAACTAGTATGTATTTGTTGCCATTTGAGGATCGTGGTAAAGGACCCAAAATGTCCAATGCTATCCTCTCAAAAGGTGCTCCTACGTTGTACCGCTGCAACCTTCCTCGGCTACGTTTCTTCGGTCCTTTACGTGCCGCACAGTCATCACAAGATTGGCACCATTTCTCTACATCTTGTCTCGTTTTGCTCCAATAGAAGCGTTCTCGAACTTTCTGTAGAGTTTTCATTACTCCGAAGTGGCCTCCAGTTGAGCTACTGTGCAATTCTTTCAAAACATCTGAAATTCTTGATTTTGGAAGAACAAGCTGCCATTTGAAATTACGTCCATCATCGGACTCCCATTTCCTGTATAAGACACCATTTCTTATATGGAGTGAGTCCCAAAGAGCCCAATATTGCTTAGTAGCAGGACTGTAGGTGGAGATATCCTGCCAACTTGGTCTCATACTAGAAGATTCTTTCAATTCAAGAATTGGATTTATATCTGGGTCTTCTTTTTGGGCTTCCCTAAGTCCTTCATCACTCCATGGGTCTGGTTTTGATGGAGGTGAAACAGTAACTTGGCGTACCGAAGTATTTATCAGCTGATAGTTCTTCTCTACTCTAGAACAGTATCGGCAGCTTTCATTACACGGCTTCCTTGATAGTGCATCAGCATTTCCGTGAAGAGTTCCTTTGCGATGACGTATTTCAAAGTCAAACTCCTGGAGTCGTTGAATCCATCTGGCTACCTGTCCTTCCGGATTTTTAAAATTTAAAAGCCAGGTTAAGGATGCGTGATCTGTCCGGAGCAAGAACTTTCTTCCATAGAGATAATGGTGGAAATGTTCTATGGCTTTAACAATTGCCAGCAATTCCTTCCTGGTTGTACAGTAATTCTGCTCTGGTTTCGATAGACATTTACTCCAATAAGCAATGACATATTCTTTATCATCAATTTCTTGCGACAAAACAGCTCCGATATTTTCGTTGCTGGCATCCGTATCTAAAATGAATAATTTTCCGGGCTGGGGATATGCAAGAATGGGTGAAGATGTCAACGCCTCCTTCAGTTGTTTAAAAGCTTTCTCACATTCATCTGTCCATAAAAATCTCTGTTTATTTTCTGTCAACTTGTGGAGGGGTCTGGCAATACTCGAAAAACCCTTAACAAATTTCCTGTAATACGTGCATAGTCCAAGAAAACTTCTTAATTGGTGGACATCTTTTGGACGACTCCATTCCTTAACTGCGGAGATCTTTTCAGGATCTGCTCTTACACCTTCAGCAGAGATAATGTGTCCCAGATAGCTTACTTCACGTCGGAATAAATTACATTTGCAAGGATTCAGCTTCAGGTTGGCCATTTTTAATTTTTCCAGCACCTTTCGGATGTTTCTTAAATGGTCTTCGAATGTGCGCCCTACAATAATGATATCGTCCAAATATACCAAACAGGCTTCGTAGGAAAGTCCTCGTAATACTGTCTCCATCAGGCGCTCAAACGTTGCAGGTGCATTGCAAAGCCCAAATGGCATAACTTTGAACTGCCAAAGTCCTTGTCCTGTGGTGAATGCAGTCTTTTCTCGATCCTCAGGATGTATCTCTACTTGCCAATAACCACTCTTGAGATCCAAAGTCGAAAACCATTGTTTACCGGATAAAGCATCAAGTGTATCGTCAATCCTGGGAGAGGGTAACTATCTTTTTTAGTGATGTTGTTTAACCGACAATAGTCAACGCAGAATCGGGTAGAACCATCTTTCTTCCGAACTAAAACAATAGGCGAAGCCCAAGGACTCTCTGATGGCTCAATAATGTCATTCTGCTGCATTTCCATCAGAAGATTATTCACCTCTTCCTGCTTAGCGAATGGCAATCTTCTCGGATGTTGTTTAATGGGTGGATGATTTCCTGTATTGATTCGGTGCTGCGTCAATTTGGTTCGCCCAACATCATCTGATTTCTTGGAAAAGAGATCTCCGAATTCTAATAATAAATTTCTTGCAGCATTCCTCTGTTTATCATCTAACTCTGCTCTCTGAAGGAGTTCATCAATTAGAGTGTCAGGAGGCTCAGATAGTGTGGCTTGACAATTTCGGTTAATACAGGTCACTGGAGTGCAAGTCGCTAGCACTTCTCCTTCTTTTATAAGTTTTACCTTATTACTTAGATTAGCAACTCTTACCGGGATTACATTTCGTGAAAGATCGACGAGTGAAGAAGCCACTAGTACTCCTTTAACGCTATTGTCGGAATCTGGATATTCAGTCAATCCATAATGAAAATTATTATCTTCTGAAAGAGCTCCGCAAATTATTGTCTCAGTTCTTGGTGGTAATGTTGTTTCACTCTTCGCAGTTATATGATGGACTGTTTTAATATCTGAATATTTCGTCTTAAAAATCGCTATTTCTTCAGAACATGAGTGTAGTTCATTATTTTTAAAGTCTAACTTGAAATTGTTTTCTTTGAGGAAATCCAATCCGAGAATAAATTCGTCATTTATATCAGCGACATATGCCATATGATGGTACACGGCATTACCAAATGCAATGTTTAGATTGACTTTTCCATGCACTTTAATCTTATCACCTGTCACAGTTTGGAGGGTAATGCAGGGCGGCGTCCAGATGAGTTTCTCACCAAGTTTGCGAGCCAAATCTGTCCTAATGATAGTTACGTTGGCTCCAGTATCGATTATCATTCTGCAGGGAACTTCGTTGACATGTCCCATAACGAAAAGTCCGTTGTCGCCGCTACTTACGGAAGAAATATGAAACAATTTGAAATGGGGCTTCTGACTCTCTGGACATCTCCGCCCCGCGAGATGGCCACATATTAGTTTCCCTGCTGTGGTGGAAGATCATTTCCACCATCTTTTCGTTTCGGGCAGTCTCTCTGAACGTGTCCGACTGCACTGCAAGTCCAACACTGAATTTTCGTGTTTCTGCCACCTTTACTCATTTCTAAGTTACGGAATTTTCGCCGCAGATCTTCGATTTGCTTTCTGAGATCATAGTCCGTATCAGTAGTAGAGACGGCTCTGATTGAGTGCCGGTCTTTACGCGCGGCCTGCTGGGCAGCCTCTATCTTATGTGCGTAGACTAGGGCAGATCCAATATCTTTGACATCGGCGAGTCTAAGTGTTTTCTGTATTTCCGGATCCCTCACACTATCGATGAAGTGATGGAGAGCCAGATCTTGACGTGTCTCAGCTGGGCAGTCCGAAAATGCTAGATGGGAAAGTCGCTGAATATCGGCAGCCAATTCTTGCAGACTTTCACCCGCTTTTTGATAGCGGGACTTTAATTGTAGTCTGCTATATTCTTTAGTGCACTTATCTCCAAACCGCAGCTCAAGCGCACTCGATAGGGCTTGGAAATCGTGCCTCTGCTCCTCCGGAAGCGTCTCGAGGATGTCAGCCGCGTCTTCTCTTAAAGAAGCCGCCAGGTGAAAAGCTTGGGCTCGGGGATTCCATCCATTAGCTTCCGCTACCATCATAAACTGGGTCTTGTATACTTGCCAGGATGATTTCCCATCAAATGTTGAGAGTTTAATATTGGCTAGGGAAGGCACAAATGCCACGTTGGGTTCCTCATGTTTGTTTGACATTTGCTTCTCCAAGCTTTCAATCTTCTTATTCATATTGTCTAATGCTTCTTCAACGTTTTCTTCTATCTCCAGAACTTTAGTTTCAACTGAAGTTACCTTATCTTCCATTGCATTCATCTTCTCCTGAATGATGTTGGAGAATTCTTCTTTAACACTTACAATGTCCTTCTTAAGTTCCTTTTTAAGTTCCTCCTGTCCAGATTTTATCTCTTTCATCATCTCGGTTTTAATCTCTTCTTGTCCAGCTTTCATCTCTTCTTGTCTAGCTTTCATCTCTTCTTGTCCAGCTTTCATCTCTTCTTGTCTAGCTTTCATCTCCTCTTGTCCAGCTTTCATCTCCTCCTGTCCAGATTTTATCTCTTTCATCATCTCGGTTTTAATCGCTTCTTGTCCAGCTTTCATCTCTTCTTGTCCAGCTTTCATCTCAGCTATCTGCTCCGCTAATTTTTCGAGAAGACTTTTCATTAAATCCATATCCATTTTTCTTGTGACACGCTGCATCAACTCTTCAACCCCGATTCTGACACCAGTTGTACCGAGCTCCACGGGTTCGTGTTGATTGATAGTTGAATAAAGCAACCACTTAATGAACACAAGACTTTTATTCGTAAAAAAACTTCACTAGATAAACGAAATTCCCGCTGTAACAATCACAATTATACAGCTACAATTCGTCAGATACAATAAGAAATAGCTTCCAATCACAGGTCTCAAATACCTCAGACAGAGAACAACTAGCAGTCACAACTAATCGTCTTCACTCACTGACTGTCTTCACAAAACTCACTCTTCCATGTCGGGCTGCGGTATTTATACCTGACTTGGCGGAGAAATCTACCAATTTCGCCAAGGTTCTGGAAGCTTCTAGGCTATCTCCAAAAATATTGGTCCTAGAGCTTAGGTGATGGATGTTTCCAGAAGTATCGATTTCTCGCCAAGTCGCCAAAAATCTCGCGAACTGTCGCCAAGTCGCCAAGAATCTCGCCAACTGTCGCCAAGTCGCCAAATCATTAGGAAATCCGCTTTTAAACTACAGCACGTCTAAATACCGCAATTTTTGCCCAAAATGTGAGAATTTCTGATCTGTCTGAGATATTTTAAGACAAATATAATCATTATTTATAAATTTGTAACATTGCCCCCCTCTCAAGGACTGCACGTCCCGGGCAGTACAATCCCCTGATAGGAGGCCAAATTTAATATAAGAGAATTTACATTTCAAGAGGATACATTACATACACAAGCAACTAAAAATACAAAAAAAATAGAAAAGATAAAAGAAATTATCTATACTATTTACAAAGAGACCATGGTCTACTAATTTTTACTTTACATTACGATAAGGAGCTAATCTATCATAATGTACTACCTTTGGTTTTGAGGAAGATGATTTCCTTATACGAACCACGACGTCGTTCAGTCTTTTTAGGACTGTGTAAGGACCTTCCCAGTTGGCTTGCAACTTTGGAGAAAGTCCTTTACGTCGAATCGGGTTCCACAACCAAACTTTGTCGCCTTCTTGAAATTCACGTCCTGTCGCTCTTGTGTCATACCTTGTCTTCATTTTTTCGGTCGTCAGGTTGATTCGGTCTCGAGCGAAGTTATGGACATCTTCAAGACGTGCCTGAAGGTCTCGAAGGTATTCCTCTGGCGATGAAGATGTATCCGGTGGACGACCAAACTGAAGATCACAAGGGAGACGAAGTTCACGACCAAAGAGCATCTGTGAAGGAGTATATCCGGTAGTCTCATGGACAGCGCTGCGATATGCAAGCAGAAACAGCGGTAGCTTCAAATCCCAATCTTGCTGATTTCTGGAAACCAAAAGTGAGAGATTATTCAAGATGGTTCTGTTAAACCTCTCTACCATGCCATCCGATTGTGGGTGTAGTGGCGTGGTCTGCGTCTTGTCTATTCCGAGAATTTGACACATTCCTTTAAACACAACAGAGGTGAAATTTGTCCCTTGATCAGAATGAATTTGTAAGGGTGTGCCGAATCTGGAAACCCATTGTTGCACTAGAACCTCGGCTACTGTAGTCGCCTCTTGATCGGGGATTGCAAACGCTTCAGGCCACTTAGTAAAGTAGTCCATGACAACTAGTATGTATTTGTTGCCATTTGAGGATCGTGGTAAAGGACCCAAAATGTCCAATGCTATCCTCTCAAAAGGTGCTCCTACGTTGTACCGCTGCAACCTTCCTCGGCTACGTTTCTTCGGTCCTTTACGTGCCGCACAGTCATCACAAGATTGGCACCATTTCTCTACATCTTGTCTCGTTTTGCTCCAATAGAAGCGTTCTCGAACTTTCTGTAGAGTTTTCATTACTCCGAAGTGGCCTCCAGTTGAGCTACTGTGCAATTCTTTCAAAACATCTGAAATTCTTGATTTTGGAAGAACAAGCTGCCATTTGAAATTACGTCCATCATCGGACTCCCATTTCCTGTATAAGACACCATTTCTTATATGGAGTGAGTCCCAAAGAGCCCAATATTGCTTAGTAGCAGGACTGTAGGTGGAGATATCCTGCCAACTTGGTCTCATACTAGAAGATTCTTTCAATTCAAGAATTGGATTTATATCTGGGTCTTCTTTTTGGGCTTCCCTAAGTCCTTCATCACTCCATGGGTCTGGTTTTGATGGAGGTGAAACAGTAACTTGGCGTACCGAAGTATTTATCAGCTGATAGTTCTTCTCTACTCTAGAACAGTATCGGCAGCTTTCATTACACGGCTTCCTTGATAGTGCATCAGCATTTCCGTGAAGAGTTCCTTTGCGATGACGTATTTCAAAGTCAAACTCCTGGAGTCGTTGAATCCATCTGGCTACCTGTCCTTCCGGATTTTTAAAATTTAAAAGCCAGGTTAAGGATGCGTGATCTGTCCGGAGCAAGAACTTTCTTCCATAGAGATAATGGTGGAAATGTTCTATGGCTTTAACAATTGCCAGCAATTCCTTCCTGGTTGTACAGTAATTCCGCTCTGGTTTCGATAGACATTTACTCCAATAAGCAATGACATATTCTTTATCATCAATTTCTTGCGACAAAACAGCTCCGATATTTTCGTTGCTGGCATCCGTATCTAAAATGAATAATTTTCCGGGCTGGGGATATGCAAGAATGGGTGAAGATGTCAACGCCTCCTTCAGTTGTTTAAAAGCTTTCTCACATTCATCTGTCCATAAAAATCTCTGTTTATTTTCTGTCAACTTGTGGAGGGGTCTGGCAATACTCGAAAAACCCTTAACAAATTTCCTGTAATACGTGCATAGTCCAAGAAAACTTCTTAATTGGTGGACATCTTTTGGACGACTCCATTCCTTAACTGCGGAGATCTTTTCAGGATCTGCTCTTACACCTTCAGCAGAGATAATGTGTCCCAGATAGCTTACTTCACGTCGGAATAAATTACATTTGCAAGGATTCAGCTTCAGGTTGGCCATTTTTAATTTTTCCAGCACCTTTCGGATGTTTCTTAAATGGTCTTCGAATGTGCGCCCTACAATAATGATATCGTCCAAATATACCAAACAGGCTTCGTAGGAAAGTCCTCGTAATACTGTCTCCATCAGGCGCTCAAACGTTGCAGGTGCATTGCAAAGCCCAAATGGCATAACTTTGAACTGCCAAAGTCCTTGTCCTGTGGTGAATGCAGTCTTTTCTCGATCCTCAGGATGTATCTCTACTTGCCAATAACCACTCTTGAGATCCAAAGTCGAAAACCATTGTTTACCGGATAAAGCATCAAGTGTATCGTCAATCCTGGGAGAGGGTAACTATCTTTTTTAGTGATGTTGTTTAACCGACGATAGTCAACGCAGAATCGGGTAGAACCATCTTTCTTCCGAACTAAAACAATAGGCGAAGCCCAAGGACTCTCTGATGGCTCAATAATGTCATTCTGCTGCATTTCCATCAGAAGATTATTCACCTCTTCCTGCTTAGCGAATGGCAATCTTCTCGGATGTTGTTTAATGGGTGGATGATTTCCTGTATTGATTCGGTGCTGCGTCAATTTGGTTCGCCCAACATCATCTGATTTCTTGGAAAAGAGATCTCCGAATTCTAATAATAAATTTCTTGCAGCATTCCTCTGTTTATCATCTAACTCTGCTCTCTGAAGGAGTTCATCAATTAGAGTGTCAGGAGGCTCAGATAGTGTGGCTTGACAATTTCGGTTAATACAGGTCACTGGAGTGCAAGTCGCTAGCACTTCTCCTTCTTTTATAAGTTTTACCTTATTACTTAGATTAGCAACTCTTACCGGGATTACATTTCGTGAAAGATCGACGAGTGAAGAAGCCACTAGTACTCCTTTAACGCTATTGTCGGAATCTGGATATTCAGTCAATCCATAATGAAAATTATTATCTTCTGAAAGAGCTCCGCAAATTATTGTCTCAGTTCTTGGTGGTAATGTTGTTTCACTCTTCGCAGTTATATGATGGACTGTTTTAATATCTGAATATTTCGTCTTAAAAATCGCTATTTCTTCAGAACATGAGTGTAGTTCATTATTTTTAAAGTCTAACTTGAAATTGTTTTCTTTGAGGAAATCCAATCCGAGAATAAATTCGTCATTTATATCAGCGACATATGCCATATGATGGTACACGGCATTACCAAATGCAATGTTTAGATTGACTTTTCCATGCACTTTAATCTTATCACCTGTCACAGTTTGGAGGGTAATGCAGGGCGGCGTCCAGATGAGTTTCTCACCAAGTTTGCGAGCCAAATCTGTCCTAATGATAGTTACGTTGGCTCCAGTATCGATTATCATTCTGCAGGGAACTTCGTTGACATGTCCCATAACGAAAAGTCCGTTGTCGCCGCTACTTACGGAAGAAATATGAAACAATTTGAAATGGGGCTTCTGACTCTCTGGACATCTCCGCCCCGCGAGATGGCCACATATTAGTTTCCCTGCTGTGGTGGAAGATCATTTCCACCATCTTTTCGTTTCGGGCAGTCTCTCTGAACGTGTCCGACTGCACTGCAAGTCCAACACTGAATTTTCGTGTTTCTGCCACCTTTACTCATTTCTAAGTTACGGAATTTTCGCCGCAGATCTTCGATTTGCTTTCTGAGATCATAGTCCGTATCAGTAGTAGAGACGGCTCTGATTGAGTGCCGGTCTTTACGCGCGGCCTGCTGGGCAGCCTCTATCTTATGTGCGTAGACTAGGGCAGATCCAATATCTTTGACATCGGCGAGTCTAAGTGTTTTCTGTATTTCCGGATCCCTCACACTATCGATGAAGTGATGGAGAGCCAGATCTTGACGTGTCTCAGCTGGGCAGTCCGAAAATGCTAGATGGGAAAGTCGCTGAATATCGGCAGCCAATTCTTGCAGACTTTCACCCGCTTTTTGATAGCGGGACTTTAATTGTAGTCTGCTATATTCTTTAGTGCACTTATCTCCAAACCGCAGCTCAAGCGCACTCGATAGGGCTTGGAAATCGTGCCTCTGCTCCTCCGGAAGCGTCTCGAGGATGTCAGCCGCGTCTTCTCTTAAAGAAGCCGCCAGGTGAAAAGCTTGGGCTCGGGGATTCCATCCATTAGCTTCCGCTACCATCATAAACTGGGTCTTGTATACTTGCCAGGATGATTTCCCATCAAATGTTGAGAGTTTAATATTGGCTAGGGAAGGCACAAATGCCACGTTGGGTTCCTCATGTTTGTTTGACATTTGCTTCTCCAAGCTTTCAATCTTCTTATTCATATTGTCTAATGCTTCTTCAACGTTTTCTTCTATCTCCAGAACTTTAGTTTCAACTGAAGTTACCTTATCTTCCATTGCATTCATCTTCTCCTGAATGATGTTGGAGAATTCTTCTTTAACACTTACAATGTCCTTCTTAAGTTCCTTTTTAAGTTCCTCCTGTCCAGATTTTATCTCTTTCATCATCTCGGTTTTAATCTCTTCTTGTCCAGCTTTCATCTCTTCTTGTCTAGCTTTCATCTCTTCTTGTCCAGCTTTCATCTCTTCTTGTCTAGCTTTCATCTCCTCTTGTCCAGCTTTCATCTCCTCCTGTCCAGATTTTATCTCTTTCATCATCTCGGTTTTAATCGCTTCTTGTCCAGCTTTCATCTCTTCTTGTCTAGCTTTCATCTCTTCTTGTCCAGCTTTCATCTCTTCTTGTCCAGCTTTCATCTCAGCTATCTGCTCCGCTAATTTTTCGAGAAGACTTTTCATTAAATCCATATCCATTTTTCTTGTGACACGCTGCATCAACTCTTCAACCCCGATTCTGACACCAGTTGTACCGAGCTCCACGGGTTCGTGTTGATTGATAGTTGAATAAAGCAACCACTTAATGAACACAAGACTTTTATTCGTAAAAAAACTTCACTAGATAAACGAAATTCCCGCTGTAACAATCACAATTATACAGCTACAATTCGTCAGATACAATAAGAAATAGCTTCCAATCACAGGTCTCAAATACCTCAGACAGAGAACAACTAGCAGTCACAACTAATCGTCTTCACTCACTGACTGTCTTCACAAAACTCACTCTTCCATGTCGGGCTGCGGTATTTATACCTGACTTGGCGGAGAAATCTACCAATTTCGCCAAGGTTCTGGAAGCTTCTAGGCTATCTCCAAAAATATTGGTCCTAGAGCTTAGGTGATGGATGTTTCCAGAAGTATCGATTTCTCGCCAAGTCGCCAAAAATCTCGCGAACTGTCGCCAAGTCGCCAAGAATCTCGCCAACTGTCGCCAAGTCGCCAAATCATTAGGAAATCCGCTTTTAAACTACAGCACGTCTAAATACCGCAATTTTTGCCCAAAATGTGAGAATTTCTGATCTGTCTGAGATATTTTAAGACAAATATAATCATTATTTATAAATTTGTAACATTGCCCCCCTCTCAAGGACTGCACGTCCCGGGCAGTACAATCCCCTGATAGGAGGCCAAATTTAATATAAGAGAATTTACATTTCAAGAGGATACATTACATACACAAGCAACTAAAAATACAAAAAAAATAGAAAAGATAAAAGAAATTATCTATACTATTTACAAAGAGACCATGGTCTACTAATTTTTACTTTACATTACGATAAGGAGCTAATCTATCATAATGTACTACCTTTGGTTTTGAGGAAGATGATTTCCTTATACGAACCACGACGTCGTTCAGTCTTTTTAGGACTGTGTAAGGACCTTTCCAGTTGGCTTGCAACTTTGGAGAAAGTCCTTTACGTCGAATCGGGTTCCACAACCAAACTTTGTCGCCTTCTTGAAATTCACGTCCTGTCGCTCTTGTGTCATACCTTGTCTTCATTTTTTCGGTCGTCAGGTTGATTCGGTCTCGAGCGAAGTTATGGACATCTTCAAGACGTGCCTGAAGGTCTCGAAGGTATTCCTCTGGCGATGAAGATGTATCCGGTGGACGACCAAACTGAAGATCACAAGGGAGACGAAGTTCACGACCAAAGAGCATCTGTGAAGGAGTATATCCGGTAGTCTCATGGACAGCGCTGCGATATGCAAGCAGAAACAGCGGTAGCTTCAAATCCCAATCTTGCTGATTTCTGGAAACCAAAAGTGAGAGATTATTCAAGATGGTTCTGTTAAACCTCTCTACCATGCCATCCGATTGTGGGTGTAGTGGCGTGGTCTGCGTCTTGTCTATTCCGAGAATTTGACACATTCCTTTAAACACAACAGAGGTGAAATTTGTCCCTTGATCAGAATGAATTTGTAAGGGTGTGCCGAATCTGGAAACCCATTGTTGCACTAGAACCTCGGCTACTGTAGTCGCCTCTTGATCGGGGATTGCAAACGCTTCAGGCCACTTAGTAAAGTAGTCCATGACAACTAGTATGTATTTGTTGCCATTTGAGGATCGTGGTAAAGGACCCAAAATGTCCAATGCTATCCTCTCAAAAGGTGCTCCTACGTTGTACCGCTGCA
The DNA here is from genome assembly GCA_037975125.1 of Latrodectus hesperus. Taxonomy (NCBI): domain Eukaryota; kingdom Metazoa; phylum Arthropoda; class Arachnida; order Araneae; family Theridiidae; genus Latrodectus; species Latrodectus hesperus. Next base: position 108,581 of record JAJQOW010000092.1, read on the forward strand.
ACCTTCCTCGGCTACGTTTCTTCGGTCCTTTACGTGCCGCACAGTCATCACAAGATTGGCACCATTTCTCTACATCTTGTCTCGTTTTGCTCCAATAGAAGCGTTCTCGAACTTTCTGTAGAGTTTTCATTACTCCGAAGTGGCCTCCAGTTGAGCTACTGTGCAATTCTTTCAAAACATCTGAAATTCTTGATTTTGGAAGAACAAGCTGCCATTTGAAATTACGTCCATCATCGGACTCCCATTTCCTGTATAAGACACCATTTCTTATATGGAGTGAGTCCCAAAGAGCCCAATATTGCTTAGTAGCAGGACTGTAGGTGGAGATATCCTGCCAACTTGGTCTCATACTAGAAGATTCTTTCAATTCAAGAATTGGATTTATATCTGGGTCTTCTTTTTGGGCTTCCCTAAGTCCTTCATCACTCCATGGGTCTGGTTTTGATGGAGGTGAAACAGTAACTTGGCGTACCGAAGTATTTATCAGCTGATAGTTCTTCTCTACTCTAGAACAGTATCGGCAGCTTTCATTACACGGCTTCCTTGATAGTGCATCAGCATTTCCGTGAAGAGTTCCTTTGCGATGACGTATTTCAAAGTCAAACTCCTGGAGTCGTTGAATCCATCTGGCTACCTGTCCTTCCGGATTTTTAAAATTTAAAAGCCAGGTTAAGGATGCGTGATCTGTCCGGAGCAAGAACTTTCTTCCATAGAGATAATGGTGGAAATGTTCTATGGCTTTAACAATTGCCAGCAATTCCTTCCTGGTTGTACAGTAATTCCGCTCTGGTTTCGATAGACATTTACTCCAATAAGCAATGACATATTCTTTATCATCAATTTCTTGCGACAAAACAGCTCCGATATTTTCGTTGCTGGCATCCGTATCTAAAATGAATAATTTTCCGGGCTGGGGATATGCAAGAATGGGTGAAGATGTCAACGCCTCCTTCAGTTGTTTAAAAGCTTTCTCACATTCATCTGTCCATAAAAATCTCTGTTTATTTTCTGTCAACTTGTGGAGGGGTCTGGCAATACTCGAAAAACCCTTAACAAATTTCCTGTAATACGTGCATAGTCCAAGAAAACTTCTTAATTGGTGGACATCTTTTGGACGACTCCATTCCTTAACTGCGGAGATCTTTTCAGGATCTGCTCTTACACCTTCAGCAGAGATAATGTGTCCCAGATAGCTTACTTCACGTCGGAATAAATTACATTTGCAAGGATTCAGCTTCAGGTTGGCCATTTTTAATTTTTCCAGCACCTTTCGGATGTTTCTTAAATGGTCTTCGAATGTGCGCCCTACAATAATGATATCGTCCAAATATACCAAACAGGCTTCGTAGGAAAGTCCTCGTAATACTGTCTCCATCAGGCGCTCAAACGTTGCAGGTGCATTGCAAAGCCCAAATGGCATAACTTTGAACTGCCAAAGTCCTTGTCCTGTGGTGAATGCAGTCTTTTCTCGATCCTCAGGATGTATCTCTACTTGCCAATAACCACTCTTGAGATCCAAAGTCGAAAACCATTGTTTACCGGATAAAGCATCAAGTGTATCGTCAATCCTGGGAGAGGGTAACTATCTTTTTTAGTGATGTTGTTTAACCGACAATAGTCAACGCAGAATCGGGTAGAACCATCTTTCTTCCGAACTAAAACAATAGGCGAAGCCCAAGGACTCTCTGATGGCTCAATAATGTCATTCTGCTGCATTTCCATCAGAAGATTATTCACCTCTTCCTGCTTAGCGAATGGCAATCTTCTCGGATGTTGTTTAATGGGTGGATGATTTCCTGTATTGATTCGGTGCTGCGTCAATTTGGTTCGCCCAACATCATCTGATTTCTTGGAAAAGAGATCTCCGAATTCTAATAATAAATTTCTTGCAGCATTCCTCTGTTTATCATCTAACTCTGCTCTCTGAAGGAGTTCATCAATTAGAGTGTCAGGAGGCTCAGATAGTGTGGCTTGACAATTTCGGTTAATACAGGTCACTGGAGTGCAAGTCGCTAGCACTTCTCCTTCTTTTATAAGTTTTACCTTATTACTTAGATTAGCAACTCTTACCGGGATTACATTTCGTGAAAGATCGACGAGTGAAGAAGCCACTAGTACTCCTTTAACGCTATTGTCGGAATCTGGATATTCAGTCAATCCATAATGAAAATTATTATCTTCTGAAAGAGCTCCGCAAATTATTGTCTCAGTTCTTGGTGGTAATGTTGTTTCACTCTTCGCAGTTATATGATGGACTGTTTTAATATCTGAATATTTCGTCTTAAAAATCGCTATTTCTTCAGAACATGAGTGTAGTTCATTATTTTTAAAGTCTAACTTGAAATTGTTTTCTTTGAGGAAATCCAATCCGAGAATAAATTCGTCATTTATATCAGCGACATATGCCATATGATGGTACACGGCATTACCAAATGCAATGTTTAGATTGACTTTTCCATGCACTTTAATCTTATCACCTGTCACAGTTTGGAGGGTAATGCAGGGCGGCGTCCAGATGAGTTTCTCACCAAGTTTGCGAGCCAAATCTGTCCTAATGATAGTTACGTTGGCTCCAGTATCGATTATCATTCTGCAGGGAACTTCGTTGACATGTCCCATAACGAAAAGTCCGTTGTCGCCGCTACTTACGGAAGAAATATGAAACAATTTGAAATGGGGCTTCTGACTCTCTGGACATCTCCGCCCCGCGAGATGGCCACATATTAGTTTCCCTGCTGTGGTGGAAGATCATTTCCACCATCTTTTCGTTTCGGGCAGTCTCTCTGAACGTGTCCGACTGCACTGCAAGTCCAACACTGAATTTTCGTGTTTCTGCCACCTTTACTCATTTCTAAGTTACGGAATTTTCGCCGCAGATCTTCGATTTGCTTTCTGAGATCATAGTCCGTATCAGTAGTAGAGACGGCTCTGATTGAGTGCCGGTCTTTACGCGCGGCCTGCTGGGCAGCCTCTATCTTATGTGCGTAGACTAGGGCAGATCCAATATCTTTGACATCGGCGAGTCTAAGTGTTTTCTGTATTTCCGGATCCCTCACACTATCGATGAAGTGATGGAGAGCCAGATCTTGACGTGTCTCAGCTGGGCAGTCCGAAAATGCTAGATGGGAAAGTCGCTGAATATCGGCAGCCAATTCTTGCAGACTTTCACCCGCTTTTTGATAGCGGGACTTTAATTGTAGTCTGCTATATTCTTTAGTGCACTTATCTCCAAACCGCAGCTCAAGCGCACTCGATAGGGCTTGGAAATCGTGCCTCTGCTCCTCCGGAAGCGTCTCGAGGATGTCAGCCGCGTCTTCTCTTAAAGAAGCCGCCAGGTGAAAAGCTTGGGCTCGGGGATTCCATCCATTAGCTTCCGCTACCATCATAAACTGGGTCTTGTATACTTGCCAGGATGATTTCCCATCAAATGTTGAGAGTTTAATATTGGCTAGGGAAGGCACAAATGCCACGTTGGGTTCCTCATGTTTGTTTGACATTTGCTTCTCCAAGCTTTCAATCTTCTTATTCATATTGTCTAATGCTTCTTCAACGTTTTCTTCTATCTCCAGAACTTTAGTTTCAACTGAAGTTACCTTATCTTCCATTGCATTCATCTTCTCCTGAATGATGTTGGAGAATTCTTCTTTAACACTTACAATGTCCTTCTTAAGTTCCTTTTAAGTTCCTCCTGTCCAGATTTTATCTCTTTCATCATCTCGGTTTTAATCTCTTCTTGTCCAGCTTTCATCTCTTCTTGTCTAGCTTTCATCTCTTCTTGTCCAGCTTTCATCTCTTCTTGTCTAGCTTTCATCTCCTCTTGTCCAGCTTTCATCTCCTCCTGTCCAGATTTTATCTCTTTCATCATCTCGGTTTTAATCGCTTCTTGTCCAGCTTTCATCTCTTCTTGTCTAGCTTTCATCTCTTCTTGTCCAGCTTTCATCTCTTCTTGTCCAGCTTTCATCTCAGCTATCTGCTCCGCTAATTTTTCGAGAAGACTTTTCATTAAATCCATATCCATTTTTCTTGTGACACGCTGCATCAACTCTTCAACCCCGATTCTGACACCAGTTGTACCGAGCTCCACGGGTTCGTGTTGATTGATAGTTGAATAAAGCAACCACTTAATGAACACAAGACTTTTATTCGTAAAAAAACTTCACTAGATAAACGAAATTCCCGCTGTAACAATCACAATTATACAGCTACAATTCGTCAGATACAATAAGAAATAGCTTCCAATCACAGGTCTCAAATACCTCAGACAGAGAACAACTAGCAGTCACAACTAATCGTCTTCACTCACTGACTGTCTTCACAAAACTCACTCTTCCATGTCGGGCTGCGGTATTTATACCTGACTTGGCGGAGAAATCTACCAATTTCGCCAAGGTTCTGGAAGCTTCTAGGCTATCTCCAAAAATATTGGTCCTAGAGCTTAGGTGATGGATGTTTCCAGAAGTATCGATTTCTCGCCAAGTCGCCAAAAATCTCGCGAACTGTCGCCAAGTCGCCAAGAATCTCGCCAACTGTCGCCAAGTCGCCAAATCATTAGGAAATCCGCTTTTAAACTACAGCACGTCTAAATACCGCAATTTTTGCCCAAAATGTGAGAATTTCTGATCTGTCTGAGATATTTTAAGACAAATATAATCATTATTTATAAATTTGTAACAATATTTACTTGCTAATAGTATTTATAATTACAATTATTTGTTAATATTATTTATCAATATAATTATTTTTAAGAATTATATTATTTACAATTATTTGTTAATACAAATAATTAAAAAAATTGTAACACAAGGAAATAAATTATCTGGCTTGTAATTACCAATGATATTGAAAAATATTAAGGAAAAATTTGTATTTATGGTTAGATGTGGTCATTGATCGAGACTACATATAACCATAAAATACCTATTAAAAGTCACTTTCCAGTATAATATATTTATACCAAATGTTATTGATAAAAAAAATTTCTATAACAAATTCAAGTTTTGCAAGAAGCCAGAAAAAGGATAAAACATATACATAAAGAAGACCTAACTATTTCCTTTATGTAATTGGGCAATACTATTTTCTTTTCTAAGTTTTGATTTCATAATCATTTGCAATCCATAAACAGCTGATCCATCATGTAGAACAGTTGTAAAACACATCCAACATGTTAATAAATGATATATTAATTTTAAAATATTAAATGCTTAACTGATAAATAAGATTAAACTTAAATTATATTCTTTCTCTAATAAAATGATTAAATTATTCTCAAGATGGATATCACAAAACTTTACCTCTTTGATAACAAGTGGTGTTTTGAATAATTTCGAACCTATATCTGGGCTTTAAGTTTAATCGTTTTATGTTATAAAGTACAAAAAGAAAAACAACAAACAAAATAATATCAACTGTCAAAAATGACTTTAACCATTTTCTGTAAAATACTAAAAAAAAATCACAAGAAAAGAGAGAGAAATTAAAAACAGTTAATAAATTTAGAAATTATATATATATATATATATATATATATATATATATATATATATATATATATATATATATATATATATATATATATATATGTTTGGAAGATTAACCTAATTATGCTTACTATATTAAAAAATAAAATAAACATGGAGTTTACAAATGCATTATTTTAATTATTTGTTATTAATTTGAAGTTGTATAGTGAATTTCAAAATTAGAAGTATTTCTGAAATCAAAACAGATAAACTTATTTTAAACTATTTCTCATATCATACTCATTTTACTTGTATACCTTACTAATTTACATTGTTTAAAATTATATTTAAGTTCTTTATTTAACTTTAATTCTTTAAAGAGAAAAATCAAAAGTAAATAAAAATAATTCTGACAATATTATATCTAGGATAATATTGTCATCATAATCAGACTTTGTAAATTGGTAAAGGTGTTTATGTAATGGTGTTTATAAATGGTGTTTATGTGTGTATATATATAAGATATATCATTTACCCATTATCCGGTCGACTATTTACTATAACAGTAAAACCATTTGGAACAAGTTCAGTATCCCCATACGCGCGTTTTTTAAAACGGGAAATTTCCCTAAAGCCCCTATTACATTAGAGTTGCCCAGATTTCAGTTTGAGCAACTCCCGTAGACTTAACATTACGTGACGTCACAGCTTAAAATTTGAGCAACTCGTTCTTTTCGTCCAATGAATGCTTAAGTTTTTTTTTTTTCAGGTTTGCTGTAAGAAAATAACAGCTTTATTAGATTTAATAATAGATCCCTTGTTCGGCTAACATTTTTAAGGTTGCCATATTTTACTCAGAAGGTGTCCACATTTCATAATGAATTCTTATTTGGGAATTTAATTTGTAGCCAAATTTTATTTACTCTACGCCATTTTGCTTCATGTGAACCTTTACTTTTAAGATGAGGAAAGATAATCTTTGCCGACGTGAAAATCAATGCTAATACATAAGTAACACATTTTTGTGTGTATAATTTATTCTTAAATAAAAAGACTAAGAATTTGAAAGAAAAAATAATTTCAGATTGAAGCTTCAATTTAAACTTGAAATTCTACAAACACCACACAAATTTGTATAGATTATGTTGTAAGATTTTCCTATACGAAAATAATTTCTTAACAACAATGTTTATAAAAAATTAATGATTAACTATTGATATATTAAAAAATGAAACTCAAATTACTATTTTAAAAGTTGAGGAAATGGACAAAAATTATATTTTTTTATAAAAACTATATATATTAGTTTTTTTATGAATTTTAATTTATAATTTATTTAATACACAATATATACAGGAATAATATTTTAATGTTTATTTAAATAGAAATTTTTGCTTACATTAAAATCATTTCACTATTTTATTTGTACACTTCAGTATTTTCATCATTATAGGAATTTATTTTTAAGTCTAATTTACATACTGTCAAAAGTAAATGGAGTTAATTGTAAGATTGCAATATATTTTGGATGAGTAAATGAACATTATGTAAGTGTATTCCAGGGAAAAAATGTATAAAAGAATTTAATTATATGAAGAATAATAATGAAATCTTATAAATATGTATTTGTAAATAATCCAACATTTAATTATGATTCATTAACTTGCTAAAAAGAAAAACAGGAAATTAATGTAATGAAAAAATAAAAGTAAAATTAACACTAAATATTTTTATATGGCATACTTATTTCGACTGAAGTTTCAGTTTAAATATGCAAATGTAAGTTCAACACAAACTGTAAACATTGTAAAATGATAAAATAGTCTCTCATGTATTGAATAACTAACAAAACTTTAAATGAAATTAATGTTTGAAAACTCAGTATAATAAATATTGAAATTGGAACACTTCTCATCTACTTTGCTGAAGAAATTAAAAACAATTTTAACTATCTATTAAATTTATTAAGTGTTTCATCTATAATATTGAAAAAGTATACAATAAAGACAAAAAATTTTTAATCTTCATCAAATGAGTTTATTAAGTTGATTATTTCTAACTGGAGAGCATTTCCTTTATGTTTGTTTTTAATATCGGCAATTCTGCTAGATTGAAATGGAATACAATGATTAAAACCAATCACTTATTTCCATGTTATTACTTCCACTTGGCGAAAAAAGACAAAACATGATCCGTGTTTAAAATCATTGGCGATATGAATTGCTCGAGTTGCTGCTGCATGCACAAAAAATTTGCTCATTCTCGGCAACTTATAACGCCAATAACTTTCATTTGGCATGAAACTTGGCGAAAACAAAATGATTTACAAATTTCAACTGCGCAGGTGTGAAAAAAATCTGTTATATTATTGGACGGATAGAACGAGTTGCTCAAATTTTTAATTGTGACGTCACGTAATGTTGAGTCTACGGAAGTTGCTCAAACTGAAATCTGGGCAACTCTAATGTAATAGAGGCTTAAGTTCGATCGAAAAATAAGCATTTCAGAAAATTTAAAAAGGGAAATAAAGATAAATAATGGACTTACTTGATATGCAGTGAAGCTAACATTATTCGTTTGTCACCAGTGTCACCATTATCAAATTTTACAAAAAATAAATAAATAAATAAAATAAAATAAAAATAATAATAAATAAAAATTAAGTAAAATAAAATAAAAAAATCATGCAAAAACTATTTTTTCAAATACATATATTTTTTTAAAATTAAAAAAAATAAATAAATACAATTATTATATAAATAAAAATGAAATACGAATACAATATAAAGTACAAGTCAGCAATAGAATTTAAATAAAATAATCACACCTCCGAAATTTTGTACTCATCCCAATTAATTCCCGAAACGATTTCAATAAATTTATTAAAACAATCATCATTTGAAGCTATACAAGATTTATGAAACATATACATTGCTAGGTAAAATTTAAAATCTGTCTTACGATTATACGTTGGTAAAGAAGCTTTTACATGCCTCCAGGTACTTTCAATTGTATTCGTATGACATCCTGATTCGGGATCAACAAATGTCAACTTATGGTTGACTTTTAAATGCTCAAATCCCTCCTCAGTTAAACAATTGTAGCTCTTCCAACAGTCGGAATACACGGAAGTTCCTGGCAAAATCCAATCTTTAATTATTTGAATTAATGTTTCCTGTTTTCTATTGTGAACAGCAACTAAAAAAACTTTACCCGAATCCCTCTCAACCCCCCCAAAAAACCCACTGACCCTCAACCTTATGCCCCTTATTGTATTTTCGCTTCCCAAATTTAGACTCGTCAATTTCAACAATTTTGCTCTTCCCCCTATTTTTTCTGATGAAAGTTCAATATAATCTAAAATAGTTTCGTTAATAAATTGCCTCCAATCGGCCAATGTAGCTTTAGCAAATGAATATTCTTCAATAATTTGATCGGTTTTCGATCCCCGCAAAATTTCATATGTAATTACCAAAATTTCAAACAATTTAAGTTTAGATTTTGAAAACCAGGAACCATGTCTAATAGATTTTTCAGTATTACATCTATTTCCATCAATAGTTTTTTTACAAATAAAAGAAAAACAATCAGAATAAGTTTTTTTGGAGTGATCTTCATTTCAGATCCACATTTCCTACAATTCGGGACTTTTAATAAATTAATTTCCGTTAAAAATTCAATTAATAATTTAGAATTCTGAGCGAGTTGAACTAAGAAAATTCTATTAGCAATTCCGGGTTTTCCAACTGTTGGTCTAGAGCTGGAAAAATTAAAAAAACCATCATTATTTTCTTTAATTTTAGTTAACAAAATTTGTTGATATTTTTCAACCGTATTTTTAACATGAGACATTTTTTTATAAAGAAAGTAATTAAAACAATAAAAAGATGATAAAAAATTAAGAAAACGAATTGAAAAAAAGAATAGTTAAGGATTTAAAATGTATAAAATAAATTTAAATCAATTAATAAAAAAATATATATTAAAATTAAACTAAATAAAAGTAAATTATATAAAAGAAATAATAAAAAAGAAAAAATTTACGATAATTGGACACTGGAGACAACGAAACACAAGAGCTGGAAATCCACTATTTCCGGCAGCAAATGAAAACGAAATTAAAATGACTAGCAATTAAAACGTAGAACAATTCGTAAAGAAATTTCTGGAAAGTTCTAGAAGTGAAACTAATTAAGCTATTGCCACTAAAAAAAGCACATATATAACGTAAAAATTATTTAAAACACGAGAAACACGGAATCTGGCAACAAAAAAATAAAAATAGTAACAAAAACTAAATTTGGCAACAAAACAATGAAAACAAAAGCTGAAATCGGCAACACTACAACGTAAACAACGGTTACCAGATTTGGCGAGAAATCAGTGTATGGGGATACTGAACTTGTTCCAACCATTGGTAAAACTGAGTATTACGGTCTGACTTTGGCGAAATATTTTTTCGCCAAGCACATGAGACAAGCGTTTTGGAAATTGATTGGCAACCCAAAAAGGGTGCCAATCGGGGAGGAATTGGCCTGAAAAAAAACGGCGGGAGTTTCACCCGACTTGAAATTTCCCCTCCCCCTTAACACCAAATACGAAAACAACCATGCAAATAAAGTGGTTTCCCCCATATTTCGAATTGCTAAGCCTAACCGCATGCAAGAAAACAGTAATAGTAAAAAGAATTGATTAAAGATTCTATTTAAAAATATTTTAGAATATTTTTTAGAGAATTAAAGGAAATAGAGAAGCAAACAATTATAATAACATCTAGTTAAAAATTAATAAAATAATGAATTTGAGTTATTTGAGATATGTTACAAATCATCTAACTACATAAAAAAGGAAACAATTCTAGAATAAATTTAAAAAATAGATTCTATAATTTCTATTAATAGAAATTATATATATTATATCAATAATAATTATTATTGTAAAATTTAAATACTTAACATACAATTCTATGAGTTCTATTCCTGCAAAAAATAAAATAAAATTCTTACCTTTATTTATTCTTCCGGCGCTCTACATGCACAGCAAAATCAAAAATGAATATAAAAGATGGTATTGAAAATCGGGCGCTATATCCACAGCGAAATACAAAACAAATATAAAAGACAGGATTGAAATTCCTGCGCTATATTCACAGCGAAATAGAAAGCGAATATAAAAGACAGTATTGAAATTCCGGCACTATATCCGCAGCGAAATACAAAACAAATAGATAGGATTGAAATTCCGGCTCCATATCCAAACTGGCCGAGCTGGCAGCCGAATGGTTAGCGCTCTTGCCTTCGGTTCAACAGTTCGTGGGTTCGAATCCCACCTTTGGCATGGATGTTTGTAGTGGTTCGGAATCCACTTTAAACCGTAAGTCCCGGTCTAATTAGCCCTCGTGTGCAAAAAATGACCGTTGAGCGACAAACAAACCAAATCAAACCATATCTAAACCGAAATAAAATTGCGAATATAAAAGACAATATTTATATTCTGCGCTACATCCGAAGTAAAATAAAATATAAATATCAAAAAACAAGATTTAAATTACCGCACTTTACATCCGATAAAAAAAATCTAAAATAAAAATGGCTAACGTTTCCGGGATGTGCGGCGATGAGACATTCCAACAATATATTTGGTGAAACATTTGGCGACTAATCGTTTTTGGCGATTTTTTGGCAAAAATTTGGCGACAAAAAATAATTGCCAATTTGTAACAGATTTGGCGACTTTTCGCGGAGACCGTGGCGACTTTCTGTGCTTTAGAGGTTAGACCGTAATACTCAGTTTAGCCGTTAATTTATACTTCAATTTTTCAGTCATAAATAAAAACATAAAATATTTTAAATATAATAAAGTATGTAAACACAAGAGTAGCTACTAAGCTGTTACATCTGACAGCATTCTTTACATGGAAATAGTTAACATGCTACACAACTAGTTTAAATAATAACAGTTGTTCCATATGAACATTTTTTCATAAGCGTTAATCAACCATAGAATTCCAGATGTTTTTTTTTTATTTTTTTTATTTTTTTTTTTAAATTTGTGGCACAATAAATCTGTCAGATTCCTACAGAAATTTTCAAATTTACTATTTTCAGTTCTGTATTTTCAAGTTTTAGATGCAAAAATATTTCTCTAAGAAATCCACAATGATTTTAATGGTTGACATGGTTATACATAAAAACCATGTTATACATGCAATAAAATATTTTGTAATGTTTATGCATTGAAAACTTTTTCATTCCTTAAAACAGATCTTTGAAGAGTATACAAAATTTAAAATCACGAATCCTTATAAGACAAAATATTTCGGTCAGTAAAAATTGACTTAAAAATATAAGTAAATAAGAAAGCGTTTTAAAAATAAAATAATTAAAGTTTATAAGGAATTCACTCACAATTTATTGATCATAAATGCTACAAGATCCAATATTAATTTATTGAAAATAAACATCTAAAGCCCGCCACACACGATACGATTTTTCCATAGGATTTGTTGGAAGGGGTAGGAAGTAATTAAGCACACAGTCCCCTCAAACTCTGCTGACCACAGAAGGGGAGGCACATCTGGAGTGGGAAGTTATTTTTAAGGGTGCCATTTTTCAACATTTATTGCTTTTGGCTTAAAATGTGTGCCATGTAAATGGAAATCAAAAATCGCCAAAAATTTCAATAATTTGTTGTTCAGTCACTTTTTCTGACTTGACGTATTTATTGTTGTACTCATTTGTCTGCTTGTAATTTCCGCCATTAAATATTATCATATAGCATGAGCAAATTAAGCACAGAAGTATTATTGGCTGTTGCTTTGGAGTGTGATAATGGTGAAAAGCAAACAAGCAATAAGAAAAAGAAATGGGCAAAAAATTCGCTGCTCCAGCGTGAATCTCTTTCACATCTAAATTTAATTACAGAAATACAATCGAAAGATAAAGATTTCTTGAATTACATGAGGATGAATGAAACATTGTATTCAACAATTAGGTTTAAGGTCAAATGATTATTTTACTGGATTAGAAATAGGGCAACAAAGAAATTATTCCGATGAAGCAAAACTCATTCGAAAAAAGTTTGCCAATTATTTTGCTTCCAATGAAGGCAAACTACCATGGCAAGACGCTTTGATTTAATCCTAAATAAAGTACTTAACTTTTAAAAGTTTATGTTTAGAAAATATAAGATATGGATACTAATAAAAGTGCTAATTAATTTGTTAGTTTTATTATTATATATCAAGAAATTAGTACTTAGCACATTAAATATATTTTGCAACTGTATAAATGTATTATGAATACTATGTAAATACACATAAATATATCTAATCAAATTCTGGGAAATTATAAAATGGTCGATATATTTAAAGGGTAAAAATGGCATCTTAATAACATGTGTAAAAAGTTATTTGTGTTTGAAGACGCGAGATCCCTTAAATTTATATGTGTATCTCCATAAAAATTATAAATACACAATAATTGAAGCATTTTCATCTATTTTTTTATATATATTTTCAATAATTTTTCGTACGCTCTAACTTTTTTTATTTTATTCGTATAATCATTACTCATTACTTGCCACAAACAAGGCTCATCTCTATATACTTCAATGAATTCTTGCAATATATGCTTCATGGACATTTTTAAAAAGTGAATCTAATGATTGTGAGGTGTTGTATAACAGAAATCTAAGTTTCAGTAAATGAGAAGTTTCAAAAATTTTCCCAAGTGTCGCCAAGAAACAATTTGTAGCCCTGTGGGAGCAGACACGCGACAACAGGAAGCAATTATTTACTTCCTGTAACCCCCATGTTGGAAGAAAAATCAGAACTTGTTTGAATTTTCGTGAACCTGTCAAACTTCACCACAGACTGTACATTTTGTTCACGTCCAACAAATCCTATGGAAAAATCGTATCGTGTGTGGCGGGCTTTAGGGCTTTCAAGTAGAATATTTTTAGAGTATCATTTATTTCATAAACTTGCTTCGTAAAAAACAAAAAATGTAATAAATACGTTTAAGCCTTGTAGCAATCGAATTCGATTTTAAAAAAATTGAGCATTGAAAAATTTAATTTACTGATTGATTAAATATAACTAATATATGGAATGAAAAAATGCTTTTGTCCATGATACATTTTTCTATTCCTCACACGGTAATGAAATTATTCTAAAACATACAATGACAAACATTTTCCAATGTCGTTCTCTTGTTGTCATGTTATCATCAGTTTATGAAGTTTTCTTAACAAGTAATTAAATAATATTTCAACATAAAAAATATATTATTCTTGCATCATTCATAACAATTCTATCCTGATATAAACAACAATAATAAATGCGTACTTACCTTATATTTCTCTTAGCTCACAGACACAACATCGAATATTCCGCCATTTCACATTAATGGCTGACTCAAGCATTTCGCACTATCTGACGTCATACTGTAACGCGGAATACACAATAAATTTGAAAATTAGATTTCTTTCTGAAAAATTGTTTTTAAGGGGTTTAAAAAGTAAGAAGTTAAAGGAAAATTAATTAACATCACAAAAAAACAGTTATTTGGAAAAAATAGTCTTTGATGATAAAATAAAAAATAGCGCAACAACTAATTGTCTTAATTTTGCTGGCCAACAGCTTCAGGGCCAACAAAGGCCAGAATCTGTTGGCCCACTACTTATCATCCAGCACCGGCCCGGTTTATTTTGGCCAGCACTCATCCGTGGCTGTAATGGCCGGAGCTGGGCCATCAAACAACCATCAGCGCCTTGCCATGGCCAACAGGAAACCGGCTTGGCCAGCAGCGGCCCGGATTTTTGCCGGCAGTTTGTGTTTGCTGGGTAGAACACGGCCTTGAGGTACGCCTCTGTTAGAGAAGGTGGGTTCAGACAAAGTTCCACGCCATTTCACTCTGAAACTTCTATCCGTTAAAGAATCCGATGAGCAACTGTTCCAATATCCAATGAACATTTCCTCTGATATCAAATTGGAGGAGCATATAAATAAGAACATCTGGCCACACTGAATCGTAAGCTTAGAAATGTTCACAGTCACGCACATAATATATTGTCTCTGTGATCGTAAATCAATAATATGATGATGAAACATAGAAAGAACCTTATCGCAATCTCTCTAAGGCCTAAACCCATGATGATTTGGATGAAAATATTTGGAAGAGAAGCTATGATTTATAAGACGATTTAAGATCACGCTTTCTCTGATCTTACATCGAACACTTATATGAGATATTGGGCGATAAGAATTTACTGATGTAGTATATTTCCCAGGTTTTATTATTGGAATTATAATGAATTTTTTCCAAGATCGAAGAACAGTACCGTTTAACCAAGAATTATTTATGAGTGACAAAAGGAATCATAAAGCTATGTTTGACAGACATTTCAAAATTTTAGCTGATATTAAATCAGGACCAACTGAAGTATTTTTGCATTTAGAAATCACCAATTGGAGTTTTGAGAGAGAGAATGAAGAATTATATTCTAAATCAAAGTTTCATCTTAAGTCGAGAGGTAGTAATTTGGCGAATAAGTTAGCCTAGACTACAGGGTCCAAAATCATTGAAGTTTCACCAGAAATTAGAAGATGATGAGTTGGTGAATCAGAAGATCTATTTTTATTTCTTTTGAAAATAGAACAAGTGTCTTTAGATATACCAGCATTTACTATAGTTTTATCCAAGAAATTTCTGGAAAGGGCAAGAAGCTGATGAAGTCTTGCAGAGATTCGTTTGTACTCTATCCACACAGTCTGATTAAGAGAACTTATTGCTTATCTCCAAAGTTTTCTTCTTTGACCCAAAAGATAACACTTTTATGTCCACCACGGAGAATATGACTCTGACGGAAAGTTTTTTCCTGAATCTATCACACACACACACAGGATATTTTTATATAAAATTTCGAATTGAAGAAAACGTCGAATAGAAACAAGTCCCTTATTAGCAGTTTGAGTGTTCATTCAATTGAAGAAGCCAGTCCATAATATTCCATTACGGGAAATACCTTTTGAAAAACGTTATTTTAGATTGTGACATTTGTTTGAACAGGGACATGGTCACTACCATAACTATCTGAAATCACTGAGGAAGTACAAAAAAAAAATATCAGGAAATACAAAATTATAATCGATCTGTTGTGGAGTCCGAAATGAGTTGGCTAAAAGGTATTTAAAAGGTAAATTTTGCTACCCAATCGAGGAATTCAGAAGATTCATAAGAGTAGGAATAACTTCCAAATAAATACCAAGCGCGAACTTCGCATATTAAAGTCTCCAATTGTTATGATGAGAGGTTGAATATTTGATAAGATGCTATGGAACTAAGAACTTGAAAATTTACCAGGTGGGATGTATACATTTACTAAAGTAAGAGATGATTTGAATAAAGCAGTTTTTATAGCAAAATTTGCTGTATCGTTTTCTTCTGATCGGGATATATTTAATACTTGCACAGGCAGAGATATATCAACTGCAAAAAGCAGACCTCCACCACGGCCATCTTACCTGTCTAATCGAATTATTGTTTCATTACCAATTTGAAATAAATCAGAACTTCTTAGAAACGTTTCTTGAATTGCTAGGACATCGGAAGATTGAAAGTACGGAAGTTTTTTTATACGGGCGCATAGATAGAATTTTTCTTGCATTCCAAGAAATTAAATTGAACATTAAATAAAACAAAAAATCTTAATAGTTACTTAAAATAAAAAGGTGCGCTTGTAGTAAGAATTTATAAAAAATGAGGAGTGTTTTCACGTTTTCTTCCTGCCTCAATTCTTTCTTCAATGTTAAGCTCTGAATATTTAATATTTTTTGAGGAGACTTCTTAATTGGTTGTTCATGTGATATAATTTGTTGATTCACAGAATTATTTGGACTTATCTTTCTTGACTGGTTAGATCTTGCACGACTCTCTTGGAGGAGATCTAAAACTGTTCTAGATGGATTCGAACATGTTCATATGTATCTTTTCATGAATGACAACATTTGTTAAACAATTTCATCTTGTTTAACCTGTATCGCAAGTAATTTTGCTTCAAACATAGAAGCCATTTCACTTACTGTTTTTTTTTTTAACAATATCAGTTATTTCAATTTGATTCAGCAAAAGAGTGAGATGATTTTTGGTTGTACTGGAGTAACTGGTTTTTAAAGATTTATTTTAACGTCTTCTCGCCTTAATAAATAGAAAGTGGTTCATATTTTTAAAATGTAAGAATTTTTCTTCAAGGCTCGTAGGGAAACAAATGTAATTAGCTGCATGATTTCCTTTTCAATTTATACATTTAGGAGTTTCATTGGCACAGGGAGTGTCTTTATGGAATTTTCCACAATTCTTCACAGGAATAAGTCTTGTTTGCATTTTTTCGTAGGGTGAGTGTATTTATAACATTTTCCGCATTGACAAAAATTATCTATAAAATAAGAAACTAGAATGATGCAATAGAGAGAGTTAATAGTTTGAGGTAAAGAATGTCGAATTACGTTCAAAAAATATTTTCACTCAATTCTTCAGAATTTTTTTTTTATTTGTAAATCTTTATAAACTTAATATCGTTTAGAGTTTTGAGCAATTTCTTCAGCAGCAATCTGTAAAGATAGTTTTACATTTATTTCTTTTATAAGAAATCTTGTAGAAATGTATTCAGATTGAAACAGGGCGTTAACATATACACCAAGAATTTTGGTTATCATGCTTATTTCTGCAGCAGTATCTGGGCAATTTGTTTCGAATAGAAGTTTTCCTTGACGGATGTGTTGAATTTGTATTACTTCTCTTAATTCATAAACTCGTTGCCAAAATTTCCCTTGTGATATCTATCTTGCCTCACAATAAAATAGTAACGCTGAATGTACTGCTTCCATATCTTTACAAAGTGCGGAAAAGATTCTTGATTTCAGGGGTCTCATTTTTATATAATTTACTACGGTTACAACCGTAGTTAATACAATATTCAAACCAGGACTTATTTCTTTGGAAGCCAAAGCTTGTCTGTGGATCATGCAATGTGTCCAGACGTACTGTGGCGATTTTTGTTTCACAAGTCCTTGAATACTTTGGAATCTTCCGGATATAGAACGTACACTATCGTTGCATATTCGGACGCAGTTCTTCTATAGGCAATGAAATGAACATCTTTGTTACTATCTGTTGCCTCATCGAGTGGTATTGAAAACAATTTGTCACGCAACTTTGACAAAAGCTGACACTCTACATCTTCAGCTATATCATCAATTCGACGGGCAACAGTATCATTTGAAAGATCTAAAGACTGCAATTCTTTTGCAAAATTATCTCCAAACATAATTTCTACAATCTCAATTGCGGCTGGCAAAATAAGCTCTTTACCAATGGTGTGAGGCTTTTTACATCTGGCTATTTTATATTAAACTTTGTAAGAGGCAATTAAAGTTTTTTCATTCACAAAGTTTTTTTAAACAATAATTTTTGCTTTTCATATGATTTTAATTTTAATTCGAAGAATTCTTTGGGTTTGCTTACGTACTCACTATGAAGCGTTTCCAAATGTCGTTTAAGTTTATTGGGTTTCATGCTGTCTGCCGCCAACATTTTTGAGCAAATGATACACAGAGGCCTTTCTTCTTCATTTACTTCCGTACTATTGAACCCAAAATTTAAGTATTCTTGAGAATATTTTCTTGATTTTATTTTCGGAACCACTCTTTCCTGTGCACTTGTTGATGCTTGTCTAACGCTCGCTTACGCCCGCCTAAAATTTATCCATGATTCTGCATAAATCTGCTGCCATGAATATTTAACCTTTTCACGACGGGGCGCTTTTGTTTAAGACGTGCATTCAGGACGAAGCTGAAGTGAAAGGAATGCTATTATAGGATGGTTTATTTTCTCCGCTAGGCCTATTTTTAGAAAAAAAAATTCGTAAATAAGGAAGTTAAAGTCCTACCTTCGTGATTTTTGATAGCATTTTAGATAATCACGTAATCTATCTTATAACATTAAAAAAAGACTTTAATAATGTTTTTCCTTCAATTTATATGAAAATATATAGATAAAAAAATGCTTACCTTGAGAAATAATTTTCGACAGTGCAATTCTAGTTTTTCGAAAATTTTAATTGACAAAACACTTTAACATATTTTCAAATTAATAAAAACTATAGAAGGGCGGTTGACAAGAAAAAGTAACAAAATTTAAAATGAAGACTGAGTGTGGAAAATCTCAAATCACGAAGAAACGCAAAATCCGACATTGCATGATTTGCAAGCATAAAATGTTTGTTGTGTTTTCTTTTCTTTCAGCACGGTATCTGAACAAACAATGCACTTTCTGCGACACTTTTCTCTCTTTTTGTTCAAATTAAGGGTAGGAAAATGCCTACAAGATAATCCGCGCCATAATAATGTGGAGTCGACAAATTTCAAAATAACAAGAACAGTGAGCAAATATAACCGAAAGCAGTAAAAACTGTAATGAAACTGACGCTAAAACCCTAAAAGGTCTCCCTTAGTAGCGAAAACTAAATAAAAAAGTGTTCAGAGAGCTATCAGAAGCGAGAATGCTTAAATCACGTGGAAAGTTGAAGAGCAAATCTGTGTTTGTTTACAATGCGATTTCCTCTCCCCAGCCACAGCTGATAATCAAAATACCAAAAAAAGCAGGAATACGAAAAAAATAAGCTCAGAACACTAAAACTACGTTCAGTTTAAATGTAATGGACACATAGTGCCATCTAGTGATTATTAAAAATTGTTCCAGCTTAAAATGCATATATGCACCACACGTTCACTAGGCTAGTTCTTCAGGAATGCACGGGTGAACCGCCCGGCACTCACGTTCGTCCGTACGAAATGCATATATGACTCGCCCGTCACGAAGAGGATATTTAATACGGTAAATTGCAATTACACGAAAATATATATAACATACACATTCAGAATAGATTCAATACCGATAGAAGGATCGACTCGAATGAGATTGTCAGGAATTGAAATTGGCGACATAGAACTTTCTCCTTCTCCCTATGAAAAAACATTTGTTCACATCTGCGCACGCTCTTAACTTAATTTTTAAGCTGACCAGACAAATCGAAAATTCTCTTGAAACCATGAGAATGCCCGACATGGCGGGACGCAAGAGCAATAAAAAGGCATAGGATTCTTGTTTTTTCAATGTTGAGGATCGGTGTTGCAAAATGTCAATAAATTTCCGTATAATTGGTAATTTGTAAAGTTTAAAATTAAGGTTGTAGAATGTAGGTTTAGAGCCAAAATACTCAAAATACATTATTATTGTATACATTTTATTATATGTGGTGGGGAGGGGGTCACGATGAAAATTATGATTGAAAATTGGGCCGTAAATACTAAAAGGTTGAGAAATAGTGGTATAAATAATTTTAGTCTCTGCTACAATCATACTGAATTCAAAATAAAAACATGAACAACACAAAAAAGAAAAATATGTAAAAAGAATAAATTAAATAATATAAATGAAAGATCAGAAATACTCAATCTTTAGTCATTCAAGCAATAAGCCAATATCAGACGATAATTTCAGCACGAAAAAAAAAAAAAAAAAAAAAAAAGAAAAGAAAAAGAAAAAGTAATAAAGAAAACTTTAAATAATGACTAAATTATTAGCGTTCGAAATTTACGTATTTCGCAATTTATTGGATTGGCAACTTAGTAATTGCGGATTCACTCATAGATGGCTTTAGTTGAATTTTTAGGTTTGCAGACGTAGTACAAATGTAAAAGACATTTTATTATTTGATAGTTGGTTTATTCAGCTGTCAATCAGTAAAAAAAATTTGGATCGGTTGCGTAGTTTTCGTTTGGCGCTCTTTGAAAAATGGAAAATCAAAAGGAACATTTTCGTCATATTTTGCTTTTTTATTTTCGCAAAGGGAAAACGTATCGTAATCTCATAAAATGTTATGTACTGTTTACGGTGACTAAGCCTTAAAAGAAAGGCAGTGTCAAAATTGGTTTGCCAAATTTCGTTCTGGTGATTTTTCACTCAAAGATAAGAAATGCTCTGGTCGTCCAGTTGAAGTTGATGACGACCTAATCAAAGCAATAATTGATTCGCATCGTCACAGTACAACACGTGAGATTGCAGAGAAGCTTCATGTATCACATACATGAAAATCACTATACTATATCATACATGGCAGTTTCTGTTGACGAACTATATCATACATGAAAATCATGTATGATAGACACACTATATCCTACATGAAAATCACTTAAAACAACTTGGCTATGTTCAAAAACTCAATACATGGGTTCCTCATGAACTGAAAGAAACGCATTTAACGCAACGCTATTAACAGCTGCTATTTGCTAAAGAAACGTAATAAAAATGATCCATTTTTAAAACGACTGATAATTGGCATCGAAAAATGGGTTGTTTACAACAATATCAAGCGGAAAAGATTGTGGAGCAGGCCAGGTGAACCAACTCAAAAAACATCAATAGCTGATATTCTTCAAAAGAAGGTTTTGTTATCAGTTTGGTGGGATTACAAAGGAATTGTCTACTTTGAACTCTTACCACCCAACCGAACAATCAATTATGATGTCTACATTGAACAACTAACGAAATTAAACAATGCAATTTAAGAAAAGCGGCTCGAATTGACAAATCGAAAAGGTGTTGTATCCCATCATGACAAGGCAAGGCCAAACACATCTTTGGTCACTCGGCAAAAATTATTGGAGCTTGGTTGGGATGTGTTCCCACATCCACCATATATGCCTGACCTTGCACATTCTGATTACTTTTTTGTTTAGATCTTTACAAAACTCCTTGAATGGTAAAAATTTCAATAATGATGATAATGTTAAATCGTGCCTGATTCAGTTTTTTGCTAATAAAAACCAGAAGTTTTATGAACTTGGGATTATGATGCTGCCTGAAAGATGGCAAAACGTCATTGATCAAAATAGGCAATACAGTACAGAATAAAGTTATTTAGTTCAATGAAAAAAATTGGCTTTGATTTTCTAAAAAAAATCCGCAATTACTTAGTTGCCAACGCAATAGAACAATCCGCAATTTTTTCATATTACAAGATTTCGAAAACATCTTTTATAGATCAATAGAGACAAAAGCCAGCTTACCATATGAATCAATCCATCAATTTCGAATCAATTAAGCATTTGCTTATTTTTCAAATTTCTCTTGAACGTAAGTTAAAAGCACGTTGTGTATAAGCGTTAAAATCATAAGAGTTTCAAATCTGTCAGCTATAAACTAAATTAACTTAACCTAAACTAACTTAATCTAAAGTCTAAGCATTCTAGTATACTGCGATTTACTACTAATTAAGATTTCGCATCATTAATGTAATTAATGCTTAAATTTTCTTTATTAACATGAAATATTATAACGAAATCTTGGGAGTTGATTCTGATTGTTCATCAGAAAGTCTTGAAAAAGCTTATAGGTCGTTAGCTTTCAAATGGTATCCAGGTAAAAATAAAATGTTTAATACCTATCGAACTAATGCTTGTTATAATCATTCACACATTTCTGCATGGAACATTTTGTATTCTATATTTTTATTTTTTTGTGAGAAATAAAGTATTATTAGATTAAGTCAAATATAACGAAGCTGTAATATATGGAAGTCATTATTATTCATTGTGTGCTATTAACCCTTGAAGCATTTGATTAGTAATTTGGTTTTATTTCATTATATACATTCTAAGCATTTCAAATACTTGATTTTGAAATGTTGTTTTTGAAAGTTAAATTTTTGAATGTTAGTTTGCTGTGAATTTTTTGTTTTAAGCTTCTTGAGTAAAATTTGTCTTTTGTAAGTTTATAAAATTAATTTTCCTGTTTAGAATTAGTATTTCAAATTATTGTTTTCTTGCGGAATATGTATTGCTACAGAATCATTCCATGAACATTGTGGCATATTGGTAGTGATGATTCTGCAAGCAATGATTAGGTGTATTATTTTATTTTATATATTTAATTATTATTGCTGTTGAGTGTAATATTTGAAATTATATAAAGAGTATTATTTATAGATATTTCATATATTGGTATTTGATTTTATTTAGTATGGTAATATTGATTAAATTGAGATAGTTTTTATAAGAATGCTTGCTTACATTTTAGATTTGTTTTTTATTGCTTGTATTAAATTGGTGCTAGATTGCACTATTGTGATTTTTGTAAGGTGGTGCCACTGCCTGCATAATTTAAATTCCAATTTTCATAAAAATGACTTTATTTTTCTTACAGATTTAGCTTTATATCCTTGTCATTGTAGACCCATGTAGACTAGGATGCTTAGTTTATATATTTTTTATTATGTAATCTCTAGTAGCTTAGTTTCTAGTTATTAGTATTTCAATATTTATATAGTAAGTAATTGTAATGAAATGTTCAAAATTTTGATACTTGAAATTTAAAATATTGCATGATTGCAAAGCTGAAGTTGAAGTGCAATCTTGTGCGACCACTTGATAACTGGATATTTCTCATAGTGATGTAATTTAGGTTGGCAAGATTATTGTGCAGCCCTTGGTTCAAAAGTTAGAAATCCCTCCTAACCAGCACAGTTCCATAGTCTTTTACCCAAGAGACATCTGGGCAATAAAACTAAATCAGTAACATACATTCTTATGAAAACTTGAGTTTCTAATTAATGAGCATTACAATTCCCTAAAAAATTAAACTCAATGACACAACATTCTATAGGGAGGCTTAGGCCAACAGTGCCCATATCTGTTTTCATGAATGAGGGTCTTGGAGTGTGAAGCATATGTCCCTGTTTAGTTTTCAGTCTAACATGAAAAACTCCAGTGGTTAGTTCCCAAGCAAGCTTGGTACTCAGTTTATTGATTCATTGAAGTTAAGAAAGTCTGGAACAACCTTGCCAATCCAAGGATCAACCTCTGACCAGTGCCTTGGGATCATGAAGTGTATAATAATTGTAATAAAGCCCTATACATGCACTATGCTATAGGGCTTTATTACAATTCATATTAAATATATATATATATACTTAATATTTATACATATAATACTTAAAAAAATTACATAATTGCAAAACCACTGTGGTGCTTCAGAGAAGGAACAGTTATTACTTAGAATTAATAATGAATTTATAGCAAAAGCTTTAAAGATGAAAAGTTAGCATTTTTTAATAGCAATATTGCGCATGTATAAATAAATATCTAATGAAAGTGCCTAAAATCTTTAGAATTACCCATTATTTTATGTATTGTATAATTCAGTAATGTAAAGAATATATATTATTTAAATGAATTTTTTCTTTTATAGCTGTAAATTTATTTATTGTAATAATGAATACTTTAAAAATAATTATTAAATTGATTACTTTTAAAGTAATCATTGAATAAATTTCAAATTAAAAAATATTCTCATTGATTTTTGCAATAATTTATTTTTATTATTTCAAATATAATTGAAAAACAATGCATTTTATGTAATTAATAAGCATATTTTTGTTTAAGAACAATTTTTAAAATAAAATAATAAATTATTTAACATGACTGTTGATATCCCCTGGAAACTTTTGATTTGACTCCTTGAAAATTCCTGGAAAATTTGGCAACCATAACAGCTTTTAGGATTTTTCCAAAGTATCAAGGATTTAATGCAGTTATCAACTACTATTTCCAATTTCTGGAAGGTATAATAATTTAAATAGGGAAAGATGCATATATTTAACTGTGATTTGTTGAATAAATATTGATTCTGAATCTGAACGGTACTACTGAGAAATGAAACTCTTAGCTTTCCTAGAATTAATATTAAGAATTCCTCATTATTCAAGGTCTATAAATTATTGGTTGATTTATGTATGTATGCATAGTAAATCCTGTGAAAATTTTAAAAAGTTGATAGAAAATACAAATTGAAATACTGTTTTTAAAGTATAGTTAACTGTCTTTGGTACCATAATTATTTACTTATTTGTCCTTCTCTCCTACTATGTCCAGAAAAGAAATGAAATGCATCAGTATTTTAAAATCATAGTTGTTTTATTTATAATTGTTTTGTAGTATAAATATGTATAAATTTTAAAATGAGATCTTTATTATTTTTTATTATTCCAGAGTGCTAAAAACTGGTTAGAACAATATTGGTAGTAATTTAATCAGCATTATGCTTAGTCTTTGGTACTTGTTATATCTATGCACCCATAAAATTATAGATTTGAGATTGTTATTATTTTTTATTGTCATCCTTTCTCATGTCACAGTTGATGCCGTAGTGTCACAAAAATCTACTTAAATAAATTTGTCTAAAATGTAATGGATCATACTTCTAATCTTGAAGGCTATATGTTTTTACTATTTTAATCGAATTAAGTGCCTAGTCACTCCCTTTAACATCAGCTATACAAATGGATCTGAAATGGGAAATACATGATATCAGATTTTCGTTTTTCATGAGTCTCAGTGATAAAAAAATGAAAATGGAATATTAATTTTAACATTTTGCATAGTTTATCTTTCATGTGTTTTTAATTGATCATTTTTATTTTATACTAGAAGGATCAAATTTATAATTTTTTTATACCACTGTCAAACATGTGTTTTTAAATGCTATTATATTTAAATTCTTTTAATTGCTTATGATTTTTAAGATTTTATTCCTAATTGTATTTTAGGTACACATGGAGTTTATCAGGATAATTCGTTAAATGTTTATCAGTATTTTAACTCTAGCTGTTTTAAAGGATATAATGATGGAGAAAAGGTTTGTGAATTTTGATTAAAAATTTTAATCTAAATATACATATTATTATATATATATATATATATATATATATATATATATATATATATAAATTTATATAAATATAATAAAATATTAAATATATATATTTTACCTACTAAAATTACATTTTTGTATTTTTAAACTGTCTAAATAATTTATAGTGTAGAAATTTATTAATGTAGTTATATAAATTGTTTTAATCTTGAATTATGATTACAATGTGACTAAATTAGTATCAATAATTAATCAAATTTCATGACAAAATGAAAACTTCATGTTGAAGACTTACTTAAGACCCATAATGAAGCATCTTAGAATTAAATTTTACTAAACTAATGAAGAAAATAAAGAGTATAATTTGTTACTGTAAAGAACGAGATTTTTATAGTCCTTTAGCTGCATTGTGATTACTTTCCATTATTGTGAAACCAGAAATAATTTTCACTATTGCTCCTCCTACTAAACCTTTGAAGTAAATTTCTCTAGATAAATTACTATTTCTGTCAAATGCATTTTCAAACTGACTGATAAATTTTAACTTAGATCTGTGACACGATTTATTAACAGTTAGTTTTGATATTTTAACTGATCATCCAAACTTTTCTACTGTTGAGCTAGTTACATTAGGTGAGTTAACAGGTGGCCAACTGGAGGAGTTAGAATAATTATTCTCTGTGTAATTTTACTTTTATAGGAAATATTAAATTTTACATAAAAATCTGACATTGTTCAACTTCCCTCTCAATATTTTTAGTATTAATAACACTAACAAGCTCATTTATCAGCAATTTTAAGACAATCACTTTTTCAATTGATGGGTTGTGTAATATTTCTAAAATATTAATATCTTCATTTATCTGAATAACATCTAAAATTTTAACAAATCTAGTGGCTCTACTCTTAAAGGGACTCCTTCCGCGCCATATTGAAAACGAGCTCTTATGTTAAGTCTATGGAGAAATTTAAAAACATATTTCTATTATAGCTATTATATCCAGTTCTATTATAGCTAGACCTTCACATTTTGTAGGTTTTCCTAATGCACAAAAATAGTAATTTATTATGTTTTGAATTTATTATTAAAATTATTTTAACAATTTTTAAATTGGCTCAGTAATTTGATAATATGCCTAAAACATTAATAACATAAAAAAGGTAAAAAATTTAGAAATTTTAAAAACAGACTTAATATGTACATATATCTATAAATGCCAATAAATTTTTATTTTTATTTTATCTACAATAGAATTTTTTTATTTGTCTGCATAAAACGTAAAATTTTTCGCAAAAATTAGCAACCTCCACATGGCAGATCAATACTTTGTTGTTTGAATAATCAATCCAGTCAATTGCATGCTTTAGTCAACAAGCTCCTCCTCACACACTAAAATTTAAAGTTTGGTTTTTCACAGTTCTAGGAGATAATTTGTGTGATCCCTTTCATCCCCAGCAAACACTGCGGGTGTTCCTAGTATCCGTTATCTTCCTGTAAAAATATGCTTCTAAATTGGAGCGAGAAGGGACATTTCTTTCCCCTTTACTATATACGATAGGCTCTGATGATTTCCCTGTGACGAACCTTCATCTTTCCAGAGCGGTCCTGCTATAATTTTCACGAAGAATGATGGACATTATATATATATATATATATCAGTTTTCATGTAATGAACTTTTATAATTCTTTATTTATAATTTTGATGCAATTTTTCAAGAAGTATATATACTTGATATGATATTGCAATACATATCTATAGACATTGCAAAATTCATCGATTCCATATTTTTTAATCTTTGTTTTATAAAAACTTCTTAAAATTTGTTGATTTTCTTAATTTTATATTTGATTCTAAGTTTATTGCTTACCGAGTTTGAATGCAGAATTAACTTGAACATTTCAACAAAACCTACAAAATATTTATTTATCCATGAAAAATGTAAAATTATTTATTATTAAATATAAATAAATATTGTACATATATATATATGTATGTATGTATTTATATTTCTTTTGATTTTGAGGTTATTTCTTCTAAGTTTCGGATTCTTGGTAAGTAAAAGCCTTCCTTTCTAAATCGGAATACGTATGTTTCGATGATGTTTGGGACAGTAATAAATATGTTCATAGGCCTTACACATTTTAGGAAGAAAATCCCACTAATTAGTTATTATGAAACTTGTAAAGTGTAGGAAATTGGGATACACTCTTGAA
Source organism: Latrodectus hesperus (assembly GCA_037975125.1). Classification (NCBI taxonomy): domain Eukaryota; kingdom Metazoa; phylum Arthropoda; class Arachnida; order Araneae; family Theridiidae; genus Latrodectus; species Latrodectus hesperus. The sequence goes on from JAJQOW010000092.1 coordinate 136,027, forward strand.
CAAATGTGTTATAGATCATTCTCAGAATATCGAAAATGTCACTTTTATTAATTCAAATATGACATCAATGCACCAAAATTAAATCTTTCAAAATATATTCAAGCGTTTAAAAAATGCATGTTGTGAGTCATGGCATGCAGTTTAAGTATTCTAAAAACTAAACATTTGGCATGCATTACATATAATACATTTGTAAAATTGTATCCTCCTTTTTTATTCGCTCTCTCTATAGGAGAATATATCACATTTCCTATGAATTTTATATTACTGATATTGAATAGTTCGGCGGATATTACGTATAGGATTGATATGACAATCAGGAAGATTTATTGAAAAAAAGCTTTAAATGAAACTTTTGGAAAGTCAAGTGTTTTTTGAAATCTCTATATTCATTTATAATTTTCCTCAAGATTTATCCTGTGTTTTATTAATGAAATCTTATATCTACCAACAATCTAATAAATTTTGATAAAATTACATTAAAATATGTTTTATAATTTTATAAAATCTGTCTCTTCAGATTTTCTTTCACAAAACAAGGGTTTCTACTAAGTCAAATATTCATTAGCACTTTATACTGCCTTTGTTAATCTGTTTAGTTACAAGAATAGATTTAAAAAATTGTTTTACTTTAAACTATCTATACCAGTCCATTTTGATTTTTTTAAATATCCTTGGTAAATCAAATATTTATGAAGCACTCATCTTCCTCAGCAATAAAGTGTGAAATATCAACTGGAAAAACAAAAAATGTAACACATTATTTTATATATTATAACTTCACCGTTATTACTTGCATATGGAATTCCAGATGTTGGGGGAAAGCTTGGATACAAATTGTTCGCCCTGGCTACATTAAAATTTTATGTCTTTCGGACGCAAAAAGCCAAAATCTCTCACCACTGCCAGAAGGAAACTTGGTCGGTAGAAAATGGATCTTCAAAAAGGAGGAAGAAATGTTGTTGTCTTGTGCCAACTAGACTGGCAACATGGGATGTGCTGCTCCACGGGGAAAGAAATCCATCAAGTGCTGTCCGAAAGTCTCGTTCCGAAACACTCATAAAAGACTTCTACACGAGTTTTTATAATTGCTTTGTAAATTTTTTTACAGCAATTGTAAATAGTATAGGATGACAGATCGAAATTTCCTTTGCTCAAGACAATTGAATGAGCTATTTCTTGACGTAGTTGCTACCGAAACCGAAGAAATAAGCATTCCAATCAATTACGTACTACAGTTAGAAGAAAGAAAAACAAAGGACAAAATTTGAATGCATGGAGAGAAAAGGACAATTTATTCTGGAAAGAAGAAATGGAGGATTAACTAAAAAACTTTTACCATGATTGCTTATTACCAGAGATAATTGATCCAAGATATACGAGATCAATGTATGTATATATGTATGTATTACTACTCTACTTAACACAAATACACACAAAAAAGATCATTTGCTTATTCCCAAAGTGAAGATTATATTTAATTCTTAAATTAAAGAGTCTATTTCTCTCGAAGTGAATTCTCTTCTTCAGATACTAATGATGATATCACCATATTTGAACTCAAAGGTGCGGATTATGTAATAGGTTATATTGTTTTTAAAGTTTGCTTATAGAAATATATCAAGAATCAATGTCGAGATGCCTGATCAATCCAAATAGAGAGGTAGACTTTCCAGTCCTACAAAAATCATTGATAGAAATTATAAGCGAAATATACGGAATTTTCCGTAAATTTTGTACCGAAATATTTTATAAAGCTAGAAAAGTTATTCCAAAGTTAATAAATAAACTACATTATTTTATTTTTTTTTAAAAGAGAGATAAGAAATTCGGCATTTTTGCCTATTTGAAAATATTTTTACAAGTGATGTACTTAGAGAGAAGAGCAACTGTTTAGCTTTCTCATAAGGCCCATTAAAAAAGAATCAAATCTCGTAAAATCAAAGCAAATTAAAATTAAATCAAGAAAAATAAATAAATAATATTTTGTATTTTTATTTGAACATTGAAATTAAGTTTTGATCATTTAATGAGAAATAATAACAAAATTGATCAATTTTTTTATGCATCTGTATACTTTTCTGCTGAACAGTAAATAGAATATTTCTTCCCAAAATCTCCGAGCAGAGCCTTCTCTCTCTTTGCTTGACAAAGCTCACGACGGATATTTCCAATGTCAAATTTGGGAAGCATTTGAGCCTGACCTACTTTTTCCTCACCCATGAGATTTGCAGACATACAGTTCCAGGAAGGAATACCCTGAGGTGAGAAGGGACAAACAAACTTACCACGTATGCGGAGAAAATCTGCGTCAGAACTTGCTGAAGGAAATTAGGATGCGGGGGTTATATTGTCCGCTTTACCCCTATTGCAGTTAAGTGGTCTTCTCATTCCCCACATAAAATTTGCCCCCCCATTGAGATAGGAACTATTTTTTCTATGTAAACAGATGCTTTGGCGTGGGTTATGAGTTTAAATTCACCAATCAGTTCTTTCAGTCTGCCCCCAAAAGAAAGACTGCCCCCAAACAACTACGCTAGATGGAGCTGAAGCTTATTTCTAGATTTATTTTGAGGAAGGATTCCCCTTAAGCATTTTACGATTAATGAGGTACATCTTCTGGCTGATGCATCATGAAAAAAATTCAAACAATTAAAAACTAAAACTAAATTGGTTTCAGCAAAAACAGTAACACTTTAAAATTAATATGTAGTTGGACATTCAAAAATTATGTAATAACAAATTCTTGTGGCCATATAAATCGACTCAATATGAGAAACATAGTTCTCTTACAACTATAAACAATGAAAAAAATGACTTAATTATATAAAAATATAAATTGCAATGAAGATCTTTCCTTTCAGCAGAATGAAGTGGAGAACTGCAGATTAATATTTTTCATGAAAACTGTAGGACACATGTGCAGTGGAATGTTTGTTGATAACATTACTCTTAGCTACAACTTTCTTCCCTTCTGCAATCTTTTCACTGCTGAAACTACAGCTGTTATTTGTGTTGTTCAGCGTGTGAATACTGTTACAAGTCATAAAATTTGAATGTACACTGGCATCTTGAGTATTTTAAGAGGCTGTTAATTTTACCTATCCAGTTGTTTCAAAGATTTTCAAAGCATTGGATTTCCTTGCTTGTAAGGGATATGAAATTGTAACCCACAGGTTACAATTTCATTCTTATTTAAGTTTTAAATTTACACTTCTTATTTAAGTAAGAGCACCCTTTTAACCTTAATCACTTCTAGAATTTTTATGTGAATCTGGTCTATAAGTGATATATAAAACTACTAATTGTAAAAATTATAATAAATCGATTATATATCTGTGTTTAATATTTACTCACAATCACTATTTACATTGTTTTTTTTGTGTCTTTTTAAAAAGATGTATTTTATAAAATAACTTTTTTAATTAATTTGGATTCATATTATGTTTCTTGTAAGAAGCTTGATTTAAATGTAAATTTCATTTCTAGGGTTTTTATACTGTGTATCGCCAAGTATTTGAAACTATTGCTGCTGAAGATAAGCAATTTATAGATGATACAGATTTTGAAATTCCGCAGTTTGGCTATTCAGATAGTTCTTATGAAGAGGTAAATATTATTAGATAATTTATGTGCAATTATATTACTTTCATGAGTATATATGAGTATGTGACAATCCTCTTTCATTATGCCTAATGAGAAATGGAATTTAGCATCTCCTCTTTCAACCCATCTAAAAGGGAAGAAATAGCGTTTCATGGAGTAAGTCTGGAGTGCTGATTGGTGGTCAAAAGCACAACTGAAAATCTTTTTTTCTCAGAAAGAGATTGTTAAAATAGAAATTCTAGTTCTGTGTGAAATTTGGAAATCTGAGTCACTTAGGTATGCCACCCAACTTAGATTTGGTTGTGCGACAGATATAATATGTTTTTCTTAAAAATAATTCTTATTTCTGATTATTAGCATACTACAGTGACCATTGCATCACTACACATATTTCACTTATTATGTTACTTTCATGAGTTAATTAAAAAACTGGTTTTATTATGAATTATCCATTATGAATTTGTCATAATATTTATGAGTTTAATTGTGAAACTGATAATTGAAAAATTTTTAAAGCATTTTTCATTTTTATTTTAATTATGATAAGAGTTCTTTGAGATGTCTTAAATTCTCTAAAGAATATTCTAGCTGAATCAAACTCCTCAAGTTCATACTTTTTAAAGGAGTTATGTAAATACTAGATTCTTTAAATGAAGTTTAGAAAATACTTCAAAAATTAGTGTAATTTTTAAAAATTGAATTGGAATAGATTAATCTGTAATTAATTTATTTTTTCTTAATATAAATACATAATAGTATTTAATTTATTTATTGCTGCTATCTGCGAAGAAATTGAAGTAGAGTTACTTTGTAGATTGATGTGTGCAGATGAAAAATGCATTTTTATCGTGTAATGTTTTCTTTAAATGTTAACTGTTATGTATTGGAATTCTTAAGTGCATGTGCATCTGTTATCAATCTGATTTCCTTAATTAAAAAGTTTATATTGATATAAAGATTCACAAAAGTTATAAAGATAATATTTATATGATAAAAATGGCTATCAAAAAAAACAATCTTATAAAGTTAGTATTTTATTTGAAATGAAGCAGCAATTTAAATTATGAGTAATTTTTTTTCACTTTTAGTGTAAAAATTTTTTAACCTGATAATTTGCTATTGAAATGTTTTCATGTGTTCCTAAAGTCTTCTCATATTAGAAATTACATTTAAAGAATATGTTTGTTTTCCTGGCATCAATTCATCTTATTATAATAATGACTGTTAAATATTACATTATTTATTAAAAATTGAAACTTATTTGAAATAATTTTATTCTTTGAATTAATATGTGCCTTTTCTTTAACTCTTATAGGTTGTTCATAATTTTTATGCATATTGGCAGAGCTATTGCACTGCTAAATCATACTCTTGGGTTGATAAATTTGATTTAGTTGATGCAAGAAGATCTGGTGCTGGGAGACAAAAAATCCGTGCTATGGAGAAAGAAAATAAAAAACTTAGGGATCAACATAGAAAATTACGAAATGAAGAAGTTCGAGTAAGTTGTTTGAATTTATTTCTTTTAAGTAGTTATGATTTTAAATTTATTTCGTTTTTATTTCACTTTAATTAGAAAATAAGCTTTTTGTTGATATGTAATGTAATTTTGTTGATATATATTTAAGCTCAACTATTTTTTAAAATTGAGTTAAGAGAATTGAATCTGTAAATTTAGATTTCATATGGGAAATTATTTAACATCGAAAAACTTTTTAAAATTAATTATACTCAAAAATACAGATTTTAAATTTAAAAATAAATTATAATTTTATTTTAAATATGAAAAGGAAATTTTTTTCACTTTGATATTAAAAACGTAAAATTATTTTTCATTTCTTAATCTATTTCTATTTATTTTGTTTTGCATTTTTGAGACATTTAAATATACTAAGGAGTAATTAATGCACTATCATTTTTTAAGCCTCAATTATAATGAAAGATGTATTTCTAATTTATATTTTAATTTCTTGTTTGTGTAATAAATATTTTATGCCAAAGGAATTTTCCTTCCTCAAACTCACAAACCTTAGATTTGATTTTCAGTGTCTTTAAATGTCTACTTTATGTTATGAAATATTTTTTAAGGTTGTAATTCTTTAATAAAAAGTATGTGCTTTATTAAATGCTTTTATATTTAAAATAAACAAAATTATTTGATTAAATATATTAATAAATATATTATTTATATTTCAAAATTTTGTAAATTCTTACTCTTATCAAAAGAAAGTACTCATAATATATTTTGTAAAATTCAAGTCTTATTTTATATGAAAAATTATTACAGATTAATTAGAATTTATGTAAATTTTAATTGCAGAAAGCCTGGTATTTACTTTGATGTAAAAATGCCAAAATTTAAATTTAAAATGTGTATGTATATCGTAAATATTAGAAAGGTTTTATAGTTTTGCATATAATTAATTTCTTTTATGCATGTCTTATTTTGTCCGAGAAACAACATTTCTTATGTTGTACTGAATGATCGTATATATATTTAGAGTGAACCATTATTCTTTTATTTGGTAAACTAATGTCTTATTGAGTATTAAAATGGTTTATTATAAACGTTTGTCTTTCAGCATAATTTTGCTTATTAATATAAATAGTAAATATAATTCTTTTTTCTCAGTCTTTTCATATATATCTTCCAATGCATTTGTGTTAAGATTTGAACCATTTTCAGGATTTTTAGTTATATAATTGAATAACATACATTGTTAATTAATAATTTTATCTTTATAATCTATTCTTGTGATTGGAACATCTAATAACCACTTTGATAAATTTATCCTTAAAGTAAGTCTTAAATTTTAGTTTCAAAAATCAGTGAATGAATAATATAAGAAAAAGTTGTTATCATTTATATTTGTAATTTAATATGACTGCCCTTAAAAATCTGAATTCTGCAATAGTTACATATTTTGCCTGTCATTCCATATTTCCATTTTTACCAAATTGATTGTTATGGATATTTCACTTACAAATTGCCTTCATTTATAAAGTTAAATAATAGTGTGGAACCAAATTCTTAATTACACATTTTGATAACAGCAATATTTTATTAATGTTTTTCTCAGGAGCCATAATTTTTCTAATTTAAAGTGTCAAAAAATATGCAAATAATTTTTAAAATTAGTTTATATTTTATCTATTTGGAGTTTCTTGAATTTATTTTAAATGTAGTAATTTAAAATGTAAAATTTTAAACGTATTATTTTTTAATTATTACTATAAAAGTTTATACATCAATGTATTTTCTTTGCAATTTTAGGAATTAGTTGCTTTTGTTCGCAAGCGGGACAAAAGAGTTCAAGCTCATAAGGTAAGTGACATTTATAAACTTATAATATAGTATATTTTTTTTTCTTAAAAATATTCAAAATGTTTTTTTATTATTTTAGTGTAGGATTATTTCTAATCGCATATCCAATTAAAGGAATAAAGCTAAAATTATGCATTATACAATTCTTTTAACTCTTCAAATTCTAATTTTTCAAATTAGAAATATTTAATGAAAAGCTTTGAAATTTGTCAATATATATTGACATTTCTTGCTATTCTATTTACTAATTTTTTTCATTTATTTAAAATTTTGATATGAATTTAATTTTAATAGTTTTTACTATTGTGCATTTATGAAAATTTTTAATGTCTTGTTTAATTAACATTTGTTCCTCTCAAAATATTAGTAACTTGCACTATTGTCAATTAAATAAAAATATTACTCAAAATTAATTTATTTTAATTTAAAAAATGTTTTTTTTAAATGTTATATTAAAACTTTAATTCAAAGATTGTAATATTTTATCAGAGTTATGGCTTTACTTGTAATAAGCAAAATGATATTTTACAGGTTATATATTTATTTAATACTAAATTAAAGTTAATTTTTTTAGTATTGTTTAAAGTACTAAAAATTTTATGGAACTTCATAAGCATTTAAAATTTTTTTTATTTTTTTGCTCTATATATGTTGAAAATATGTAATTATAAGTGATATTTTAACAATGAGTTCTCAATAAATGCTTCCTTTCTTCCATTTTAGAAATACTTAGAAGAAAAGAAAATTGAAAAGACAAAGAAATCAGAAAAGCTTCGAAGGCAGCAAGTTTTAGAGCGTAATAAGTAAGATATATATATATGTATATAACTTATGTTTTTAAATTAAAACTTTCTGTAAAAGTTTTAATTTATGACTGGTCTGATGTTATTTATTACATTGATAATAGCATAATATTTGTAAACACAAGGTTAGATGCAAAAAGAAACATATAAGACAGTATTTCATTTATAAATATTATTTTAAAATTTAAAAGGTTAACTAAAATTTTTTAAGTACTTAAAAATAAATATAATGGTCCCACTTTTCTGTCCTTGGAAGTGAATTCTGTCTTTTGAAAATTCCTGAAATTAAATTTCAATTCAAAAATTATAGTTTAAAAGAAATATTTAGTTAAATTTTACTTCCTAATTTTTAGTTTAGTCTTTAGAAATTTACTTTCTATCAATATAAAAATAATTCAATTTTAGGGACTGAGACTATATCTTATCTGCAAAAATAACTTCTCTTCGGTGTAAGGTTTATCATTCTTAGTTATAATCTGGGAATCTTATCTTATTACACTGAAATTAACATCACATTGAAATCCAGAAACATTTTCTTCTTGAGTTCCAAAAAATGTATGTTTGCACTAGTGGAATTCAAAATAGAAAATTTTATATTATTTTATCATTGGATTTTGAGTAAAAACACATAGTGGTTTTAGAATTCACTGAAACAAATATAGACACTATCCATTCATTTTATCATGCTGCCAAAATTGTATCTCACCACTTTTCAGGGACCCTCCACTATGGGTCATCTTGCAGACAATAATTTACACGTGATAAGGGTTAAATCTGGTGTATATTATCACCTAATGAGGACGAAAGAAGCCTATTTCTGCTGTTGACTAGCCTTGTGATAAAACATTCACGTTTCCAGGAGTATTGTCGAGCATTTTTTTCTTCTCATTTTGTTTAGCGAAAAGAAAAAGCATACATACATATATATATATATAAACTTACTTTTGATATTGTTGTTAAAAGTAAATTACGTTAAGAAAAAAAATGTGCATAAGTATCTGCATAATAAATGTGGAAAATTGAAAATGTCTGAATTTCACTTCTTATACTCAAGGAAAATAAATTATTGCAACTATGAAATATATCAAAATAATTTTTTTAAGGAAATGTTTTCTAAAAAGTAACTAAACTCAAGACTCTTCACAGATTTTTCGCAGCACAAAACAATTAATAATCAAATTTTTAATATTTGATGGTGCTACTAGTCATGGAGTAATTATTACAGCATTTTAGGTTATTATAAATGCAAGCAAATGGTAAATTAGCTTTAGCCTGACTAAAGAGTGGAAAAATTTGTGCTGTATATAATTGACTTATGGAGTAGTTAAAAGAATGAAATGATCTGTTGTGAACAAATTTTGTTAAATATTGAAGAATATATAGATAAGGATGGATAACAAAATTATAAATAACAGTTAAAATTTTTGATGATGACAGAATGCACTGGTTAAATTTCTCACTTAGGTTTTAAAAATTCATCAAACCAAAATAAAAATTTGCACTGAAATAAAAAAATAGTTTTATATGAAAATGGACTTAGTATTCTTTAAGTAGTACTTACTACTGAATGTTACTGTTTACTTGATATTTAACTAATTGTGAGTGCAATGGAGAAATTGATTGTTTTCTATAATAATTTTTACTTCATGCAAAAACACTTATTTATAATTTGAATTGATCATTCTGTAACACTCCATAAAACAATAAATATTTTAACTTGAAATTTTCAGGCTTAGTAATTTATAAGCATCATACCCCCTGCTATAAGTTAAATACAAAATCTCAATAAACATTGCATATTCTTTATTTAGCTGATTAAGTATTTATGTATTTTTTATGAAGAATTTGTGTATTAAAATGTGAAACAAGAATACATTGAAAACTGTCATGTTAAATAATTTATTGTTGTTTAAAAATTTCATCCTCCCAATTGCAAATTCATTCCTAATTATATATATAAAATAATTTTTTTTAAATATTGTAAATTTATAAGAAAAATTGTTTATAAACTTGTAATTACTACATCATGGGTTATTGTAAAGTTTTTAAAATGGGAATAGAATATTAAAAATAAATCATCTTGATCGGATTAAAAAATTTTTCTATGACAAGAAAATTTCTAAAATGTGCAGTTTTAAGTAGAAAAGAGAAATTGCCAAAAGATTTATAAATTTCAATTTACTTATTCATTTGCTGAACCAGAATATTATTAAAGAAAATGACATTTAAAGCAAAAAATTAGAATATACAAAACTAAAATGCTGAATTGGATATCATTAGGCTTTCCATGTTACTGATTTGCTTTTTTAAAAGAAGATATAGCTTTTTAAAAAAGATTCCTTGAGTTAGAGTGTGGAAGAACTATAAATATTTGTTCAAAATAATTTTGTTTTCACGAAGCCTCAAAAAATAATCAATGAATATATATATATATATTAAAACATCTATATGCATTGGTACTGAGTATCTTTTAATACTTATCCATATGACAGTGACACAAGAAACATTTTAACAATTGATTGGTAAATTATAAATTAACTTTCTATTTCATCTCTGGTCTAAATTTTGTTGAAAATGTCTATTATATATTTATTTAAAAAAACATGTTTTATATATATATATATATATATATATATATATATATATATATATATATATATATATTCATGCATGTCTGTTCAAGGAGTTCATGCCAATAAAAGTGAGTCACAATGTCAAATTCATGTAATTTGATATTAGAGAGAAATTGAGCATCCTTTTCCCTTTGACTGCATATATGTCCTTTTTAAAATTTCATATAACTTGTAAATAATCTTTTGTATCTAAACTAACATTTAAGTTTTGCCAAATATAATATTTTTAATCAATACTATTCTTGATCTTTTTTTTTTTTTTTAAAAAAATAGAAATACAGATCATATTTTGCACTATGCTTTATTTAATGTATTAAAAAAACACCTGATAGTAATTTAGTAATTTGAATTTTAATATGGTTGTAATTTGTGCATTATAAACTATATAACAATTCTAGTGTATAACTGTAACAGGAATAATTCATGGTGATATCTCTGCAATAAGTTTTAAAAATTGACCAAACTTGTTAAGTCAGTTTTATTAAATTCATTTAACATACCAGAATTAGCTATCACTGTCCATCTAAAATAATAAAAGTTGCAACATTAGTCAAAATCCAGAGTCAGACCAATAGCATTGAATGTTATACTCTTCAAGACTGGCTATAGCGTAATGGTGGTACCAGCCGAATGGTTAGTACTCTTGCCTTCTGTTCAACAGTTCGTGGGTTCGAATCCCACCTTGGGCCTGCATGTTTTTAGTGGTTCAGAATCCACTTTAAGCCGTAGGTCCCGGTCTAATAAGCCATTGTGTGCAAAAAATGACCGTTGAGCGACAAACAAACCGGTGGTACCACCTCAATTAGAAAGTGAATGATGCATGAGCTTGTCCAAATTTGCCAGCTGATAGCTGAATGGTTAGCATTATTGACTCCTGAGCTGTTGCTCCTAGGTTTGAGTTCCTGTTCGGGCATGAATTTTTTTTCTCTGTCCTTTCTTCTGAGAAGATGAATAAATGTGGTCCTTACTATATAAGGATTTGTGTTGGAATGATGTGATAATGCTACTCAAATCAGTTTACAGTGCACACTAGGTAACAATAAAATAGTAGAAATTTCCAACCTAATTGTGGCAAAGGGTTAGGCCTCTTTCACACTAGAGGACTTTTATTGTACGATAAAAATCGTCTAGTATGAAAGAGGTCTTAGTTTCTCAGTGCCTGAATTAGAAAGAAAAAGAATGTTTTCTAAATTTCTTTCTTTGCAACATATAAATATGAACCACTATCTATGAAAAGTTTGTTTCTGAAAACAAAAGTCTAATAAATGCTCAAATGAACCTTACAATTTTTCTACTATTTGTATGTATTTGATGTGTACTATTTTTTAATATTTGATATAGTGTTTTTAATTATTTATAAAATGATTAAAATTCTGTCTTATATGAAGAATTTTTTAATACTTTAGTTACTTAATTTTCTTAAGTATTTCACAAGTTTTCTCTCAGTGTCTGCTATGTTATCTTTACTTTTTCAAAAAATATAGCCACTGTTTTACATATGTATAATTGATATTAAGTATACATAAAATTTTCTATGATAATTCTTAGGTCCTTAGAAAATTACAAAGAATCTGAATGGGTTTCTGCCTCACAATTAGAAGAAAAATTCAATGAGCTTGAAAATCATTTAGATGATGCTTTTGGTGCAGATTCTTCAAACACTGGTAAATTTTTTCAACTATTTAATTTTATTTTAAATAGATTTAGTACATTTCATTTAAGTTGGTAATTTTTCCTTTTCTGTTTCATAGATGAAGAAAATAAATATTATAATAAGTTGAATTGCATTGCTTGCAGAAAATATTTCAGATCCGTTCAAGCGTATGTATTTTTAAAATTAATATTTTGTAATTTGATTTTTTTGAAAAAAACACCTGAAAAAATATGATGAATATCCAAATTGCTTTGCCTCAATACTTTTTAGGAGGAAAAATCATCAAAATTCTAAGAAACATAAAGAAAATGTAGCTATTTTAAGAACACTGATGGAGCTAGAAGATGTTGCTTTAAAAGAGAATGATGATTCTATTATCATTCTCATGTTAGTCAGTTCAAATCCTGAAGAAAAAGAATCAAGTGAAGCATTATTACATGAACTTAATAAAAGGTAAATCAATGGTTTTCAAACATTCAAAAAAAATGTAAAAGAATATTGTTACATTTCATTAAATGGTAATAGCTTATTTAACTTATCAAAAACATTGAAATTTCTTTTTTTATTTAACAATGAAATAAGTAAACCATGTAATAGAACAATAGTAATGGTAAAAAGGAACTTACACAGTCAGCCATATAAGCTTTAATCCTAGAGACTGCTGTTGCTCGAAGATGTGTGTGAAAATTGTTTCATTTTTAAGTTTTCATCTTGTGTCATGTTTGTAATTCTCTTTATGACATAGATGTGTTCTGTTAAATATAAAGAAAAAAGTTTAGAAAAGCTAGCAGTTGGGTTATTTCTATTATCTATGACACAACCATTATTTTTAGCCTATGAAAGAGTGTAATATATTTTTTATAAAGTAAGTTTTTTTGTTAACTGCTGTAGATAAATGTGTGTAATAAGAAATGTTCTTTAGCAATTTTTAAGTAATAACTGTTCTATTGGTGATAGTAGGAATAATCTGTGTCTTTACTTGCAATTGAAAACTTATAAGTGCACAGTTGTTAAATAATCATAATTAATTTTAATATCTTTAAATTTTATTTTTCAGCTCTACAAAAACAAAGAAAAAAAGAAAAATAAAAAATCTAAAATTTTCATAGAAGAGAGTGAAACCAATTTTAATGAAGTAAGTTGAAAGTTTTATTTTAATGGGATCATAAATGCAATATTTAAGAAAAAATTGAAAACATTAAATATATGAAAATGTTATTGAACCTTTTCTTTTTATTTACCCTGTACATGTTTCTCTTATTCTAGAAATAGAATCTGTTTTAACAATGTATGGAGAAAATATTAAAATTCAAAAATTTGCAATTTTAGTGGCTTATTAACAGTTTTAGAAGATTATATATTTTTTGATGTAATTTATAAGGAAAATGTGACTGTTAGAAAAAATGGTTGCATAATTGCTCATATATAGTGAAGTGTAAGTAAATGGGAATACTAATTTTATGTTCACACAAAATACATGTTTAATATAATTTTTGCATTAATTTTTGCAGTAAAGTTTATAATTTGTTTGTAATCTGAACTAAATGTATATCATATTGCATTTTAAAGAAGTTCTTTGGTTTGAGAAAGCATTTATTTGTTCCCCACTAATTTCAATTTTAGATTTTTGTAATTGTTTCAAAAGGTTTTATCTTTTGAATGAAAAAATAATATTTTAATATTGTGTTCTCAGTTTACAATAGTAAAAATGTATGAAATTAAGTTTCTTTTATGTTATAAAAGATATATAATATTTTTAGAAATCTAGGTAGTTTTATATATTTTTAACTGAACTGTATTTGTAATTTATTAATTTACATTTATTATATATAGTTTAATTGTTAGAATAGATTAATTGTAAATACAATTTTATTACTTTGAAAATGTCCAATTTCTATGAATTGCTTTTAATTGAATAGCTTTCTTTAAAATTTCATATTCTAAAGTGTTGATTATTTTTTAGGAGGAAATTGAAAATTCTTATATTCATATTTTAACTAAGGATTCATTGGAAAAATTTGTTGAAAATCTTCGTTGTATCACTGGAGAAGTAGACAAACAGGAGGAGGAAAGTAAAGAAGACTGTTGCTGTTACAGAAGGTACCATTACACAATAGTATATTTTTATGGATTGAAGTAATCTTTATCTAAAAAACTCATTGAGACAGTTGAATACAACTGTCTCTTTCTTTGTGTGGTGAACACACCTTATTAAATTCTTTGTTTTGCTTTGATATCATAATGACGTCACTCTCCTTTTAATGCGAGTTCTATGCTAAATGTTAAATATGGTTAGTTTAATTACTTTCTTTATGTCTTGCCTATTTTAATGTGTTTTCCCATTAAAATGTTAAATCAAACAATATTTTTTTTAAGTTTGAGGAAAAGCTTATGGTTATAATTTCCTTACAAATAAGTAGTTATATGAAGTCAGTATTGATAATATTTACAATACTGCCCAAAAGCTCATAAAATACTGGTTCAGACAAGTAAAAACTTTAATAAAAATATCAATTAACTGCAATTTTCAATTATTACTGATTAAAAACTTATATAATTATAAAATTGAATGCATTTTGTGCAAAGTATTTCTATAATATCTATACTTTTTTCTTTAAGACAAAATTTTAGATGTGATAGCAATTGTAATAAAGAAAACTTAAATTTTGACTCTTTGATAAATTATAAGAATCTCTGAGAAACCCTAAAAGTATTTTGTTCCATTTTAAAAAGTCTAAATTATATCTTAATTTCATTTATTAAAACTGTACGTATTTTTAATGAATTAAAAATAAGTAAAAATGTTTTGTTTCATACAATGACCATAATTTAGCACATTGATTAACAATGTATTTGAAAATTTTGTATATGTCATTTAATTAGTATAATTTTTTTAAGTATAGTTTTTCTGGAAAATTTTATATTTTTATTAAAAAGAAAGAATGTTAAATTAACTGTATTCTTGCAATTTTTGAAAGTATTGTAAAGCAGCATTAATTGTAAAGGAGTAATTAATTTCATATTTCATTAATTACCAATTAGTTGAAACATGGAAATAATACACGCATATATTGAAATGTAAAGATTGTGTTGTAAAATACTAAAAGACATTTAATCATCAAGCAATAAAAGTTATCTATATTATTGAAAATGTAAATTTAAATTTTCTATAATTAATATTTCATTTAATCTTTTAGTAGTGTATCAAAAAAGAAAAAAAAATCTTCCAAGGTGAAAGTAGCTACTTCCGCTAGTGAAAATGTTGAAAATACACAGTCAGAAATGGTATCGTTTCATTCTCATTTTCTAAACTTTCTTACACTTATAAAAATGTATAATTATTATATTTGCAAAATATATGTTTATGTTTCTGATTATACAATACACACTCGTTTTTAGAAACACGTAGAGGACCCATAAAATAGCTTTTAAAATCGAAAGTTTCTAAAATAGAAAAATTACTGTTTTACAATCAAAACTACTTTTTATTCTTAATGCTGATCAAATATTGCACTTTGTTCACAATATTTAAAATTCTCCAATAATAACATAGATTTAAGTTTCTCAACCGCAAAATAAAAAATGAATAAAACATCAGATGATAAAAGACAAAAAATGCATAAAAAGGAGTTTATAAAAAAGATTTTCAAAAATTTAGTTCATAAATGCTAATTAAAATTATCATTGCATTTGAGACTTTGTTAGGGACCAGCTAACAGTTCATGAAATCGTAAGTATTCTTAAATTTGAGGTTCTTATAAAAAAATAAATTAATTAATTAAAAACATCTTCTATACATATATATACATTGAAATAGTATCAATTATTTATTTTCATTTTCCTACATAAAGATTTCATACTGTGTATTCATAATTGTATCTTAAGTATGGTATGAATACAAGAAGATTAAATGTGTAAAGGTGCAAAATTAGTCATAATAAATGACAACCCTGTCATTACCTATACCTTGTTTAGCATGGTGTCAAACTAAGCTTCCATAACAGAAATGGTCTATTCATTCCATACTGCTTCAAGTCTATGCCACGCTTCATCAATTTTAATATTGGAGAGATATGGCATCCAGTCATTCATCAACCTATGACCAGATGTTGTTAATTGGTCTAGATTTTTAGATTTAAAATTAAAGTGGTCCAAAGAAACCTAGCACCGCGACCATAGGTCTATTGTACTATATCCCTCAGAAAGCCTTATATGAAGAAACCAGTGGCTGAAGCAAAGTTCAGCAGACATTTTATAGGAATTTCCTGTAACATCCTAGGTTCAATCAAGTGCTGACCCAAGTGTTCAAATCTAGGTGAGATGTCTTTTAAGGTGGCAGTGTCCTGTTAGTAGTCACACTGCTTTCCTTAGACTGTCTCTATTGAGCTTTAATAATTCTTTTTGCCTTTTACTAGGGCACGTGCTATTTAATAGCCTTGCTTGTCTTTGATCATTGGCATTGTGCCAGTTCATAAACTGTTGTTTTCTGAAAAGATCAAAGACATTCTTTCTGATCAATTCTTTTGAAATACCTAGCACTGGTTCTGGACCAAAAAAGTCAGTTGTTGATCCAGTCCTTGCTAGCTCATCAGCTAATTAATTGCCAGGAACACCAGATTGCCCAGGCACCCACATTAAAGTGGTGGGGTTATTATTAGCTAATTTACACAGAGTGATATAACATTCCCAGACAAGAACAGAAGTTACAGTAGACTTCTGTAAAGCTATTAATGCAGCTTGACTGTCAGAGTAGATTATTCTTTTATGAAAATAATTTCTGTCCAAGCATATTCTACTGCACATATGAGTGGCAAAGACTTGTGCTTGAAATACTGTTGTATATTTACCCAAAGGGGATTATAACTTAGTGCCATCAGCTGGACAACAAATACCAGCCCCAGTGTTGGAATTCATTTTTGAGCCGTCAGAATACCAGTAAATACAGCTTTCACTGACAGCAACATTATTCCAGTCTTCTCTCAAGAGACATTTGATTGTATAAGGCTTATCAAAAGCTTACTTAACAATCGTGTAATCAGTATGCATACTTATAAAAGGATGACTAGTTATGTCAGCATTGAGGTTTCCCCAGGATAAAAATCTAGAGTATTCCTTCCACTGACCTGTATTTTTAAGCCTCTTCATGCTAAGTACTGCTTCTGCTTCAATATGCATATAAAGAGGATGCTTACAAAGCAGAAGCTCCAATGTAGATGTGGGAGTGGTACGAATACACCCAGAGATAGCTACACAAATTTTGTTAATTCTGCTTTAGCAATTTCGTTTTTGATTTTAGACCACCAGACCACTGAACCATAGGTAATGATGGGAAAAATAATCATAGTATAAATCCAATGAATAACTTTGGGATTTAAGCCCCAAGTTCTTCTAAATGCATTTCTGCATGACCAGAAAGCTTTTTTTGCTCTTTCAATACAAAAGTTGAAGTGCTTGTTCCAACTTAAGTTCATGTCAAAAAATTCTCCTAAGAATTTAACTTCCTTGGAGCAAGTTAATTCTTGACCAAAAAGAGTGATCTTTTTCAGATTAAAATTCTTTTTCTTTGTGAAGGCTACCATAGGGGATTTTTGAGATTTACAGAAAGGCCTTTTTTTTACACCAAGTCTCAACTTGTTTGAGGGTGCTGGAGATTGTTTCTCCAAACTTACCCCTAACGATTATAACTAAATCATCTGAATATCCAATGGTGGTTATGCCTGGTTTTTTTAACACCTCTAAAAGGGAATCTACAACATAGCATCATAAGATGGGTGAAAGAACTCCTCCCTGTGGACAACCAGCTTTGGCTTGGATCATCATGTTTTCATCTAAAAATGAGGCACTGACAAATCTGTTATTGAGCAGATTTTCTATCCAAGAACAGATTTTGTCATTAACTCCCTTTCTAGCAAGAGATTGTAAAATGGTTTCAATGGGTACCTTATCAAAGGCACCTTCTATATCTAAGAAAACAGTTAAAGCAAGTTCCTTAGCCTTAAAGTTCTTTTCCAAAATGAAAGATAGGTTGTAGATCGCACTATCAGTGGATCTACCAGGTTGATATGCATATTGAGAGTCAGAAAGTGGTTTTTCCACTAAGTAAACTTCTCTATTATATCTGTATATCAGCTTTTCAATTGCCTTTAGAAGAAAGGATGTTAAGCTGAGAGGTCTAAAAGATTTAGGTTCATAGTAATTATCTTTCCCTATTTTAGGAATAAAAATTACTTTTGTATGCCTCCAGGCAATAGGTAAATGCCCAAAGGCTATGCTTGCCCTAAAGATTCTACAGAGAATTGGAGCAATGCACTGGACTCTCTCAATAAGCAGAGCCGGTACAATCCCATCCATTCCCGGTGATTTATAAGGTTTAAAGGACATTATTGCACATTTTTTCCGATCATAAGTTATTATTCTTTTGGCAACATCCCATTTACTTCTAACACAATTTGAAGTAGGGATTGTAAAATTAGGAGTACCATTTATTTTGTTGGAACCTGGAAAGAGAACTCTGAACAGTTCAGACAATGTCTCTCTCCCATATTCTGAAAACTTACCATTTGGCAATTTAAGAGTATTTAGACAACAGTTCCTGTCTTTAGACATTTTTTTAAGGAGTCTTGCAGTAGCAAACACAGTTTTAATGTCAGTGCAATAATTTCGCTTAGAATTCTTTTTAGAATTCCTGATAGCTTTATTATACGTGGTAAGTGCCAATTTATATTTTTGCCACTTACCATTCTTTTTGGCTCTATTAAAGTGCTTTCTACATTGTCTTCGCAATTTACTTAACTCTTTAGACCACCAAGGAACTAACCTTGGAGAGCAAGTATTGCTGACATCACAATTTTGATAGTATGCTTGGAGAATGGCATGTTACATGTGATTGCAGATTCGGCCAACTCCAAATCTGCTACCGAAGATAACTTACCGAAGTCGCCTTCCTTGATAAGATCTTCTAGATCTTTTTTGTAGGAACCCCAGTTGGTATTTTTTGGGTTCCTACCTACCACCTCTAGTCTGTTTCCCCTGAAACAGAAAATCTAATGTATTGGTGGTCAGATAAGCTTATTTCATCAGACACTTTCCAATCTTTAATAAAGTATGCACACTTACTATTACATAAAGTGATATCAATGGCTTCTCTTCTATTTATAGTAATAAAGGTGGGTTCATTACCTCTATTAAGAATAAATAGATTATAATACAAAATGTACTCTAAAAGATCCTCACCACGTCTGTTGCAATCACTACTTCCCCACATAGGGTGGTGAGCATTTGCATCACATCCTATGATGAGTTTCGTACTCAAATTGTTATAATCTAAAAGACTAACAATTTGCACATTGAATGTGTCTCTATGTTCAAAGGGAAGATATGAAGACATAAAGATAATTTCATCTTTGATTCCTTGCAATAAACACGATACTTTTACAGCAACATTATCCGCATTTAGGTAATTGACCAGAATGAGGGCATTTAATTTGTTGCGGATAGCAATACATGCTCTTGGTCTCAAACAACATTTATCATAAAATATGTTAAAACCCTGAACATGTAGGCCCAACACATAACCATTGGAAGTCCATGGCTCTTGAATTAAAACAATGTCAACCTCCCCTCTAGTCATCTTGCTAAGAATAGCTGAAGCTGATCGACTATGATGAAGGTTGATCTGTGCTACTTTCATGATACTTACCGTTGTGGAACCCAAAGAAGCTTAGCAGAAGCACTGCTTCCCAAGTCTCCATTAGTAGGGGACTTACTTACTTGAGTTTCCTGCAAAACCTTTTGTATCTCACTCTCAGATAGAGGAGAGCTGGGTTGCAGGGTTATATCAGAACCAGAATCTAAATCTAGTTCTTCAAGGTTAGGTAATTTGCTTTCCTTACTAGAAGTAGGAGAGGATTTACTTACTTGAGAGGAAGTTGCACCTTCTTGTACAACTTCCATCTTTTCAATGCTCTGTACATCCTTCTGGTTTGGGTTCCGGAGAATTTTGAAAGTTCCCCAATCTAAACCATTTTGCCTTTTTAATGGCTTTTGAGGCTTCCATATCAACCTCGAAGATCCATCTAATGGAATGTGTCTCTACAGATTTCTGCAGAGTACGCCATTCTAAAGACTTCATCCTCCGAGTTGAGTCTATTTTGCCGTTTCAGAAAGACAGCATGATCTTTGGTATGAGTGTCCCTTGTCTTAAAGGCATCATTTACCGGTTTAGGTAGATCACTTGGATCCAGAACACTGAGCCCTTCACCACCAAACAGACTCTTGTTACCATGGAAGGATTTTTTAACCCATTTCACAGTTTCAAGGTCATCACATTGGAGAATTAGTGCCCCAGATGCTAAGCTTAAGCCTCGAATCCTAGTCAGATTATTTCCTATGGGGACCTCATCTGTCCTGGTGAGAATCTCCAGCTGTATGGGGTCAACATCCACCTTGTTAAGTTTGATGGTTGGGAAACCATCCTAGCTGCTTTATGGCTTTTAACAGCCTGAGCAAAAGTCCCAGGCTGATGATCATCCCTGGGCTTTTTGGAGGCTGTGTTAATGGGAAAAGGGATTGAAACCTCAGACCTAAGTCTTTTGGTGCCACCCACCTTCTGAACAGTCTCCACCTGCTCCTTTGCTTTATTACGACGCCTTAGATTACGTCTTTGTAATTTTGTGAGACCTCCTGGTTCTCCAACTGTGGTGCCAGTGTGCTGCCTTGGGGCAACTCCACTTCCTCCAGCAGCCAGATTGCCAGTGTTCTCCTTTCTGCCGGGATTCTGCTCCTTAGGAACCATTTCGCCAGCTGATTGGATAACACCAAGAGATGTATCCAATCCTTTTTTTATCATTTTCATTTTTTTATTTTTGTCATCCATAAGTGACCTAGGAACTGGGAGGAAAATATATGGTCACCCCCTGCATAGCCTCCATGGGTAACCCTACCAGTAACCTAAACTAAGTTTAGGTTCCTAACAATCATCACCCGTGCACCTGTTTACACCCTCACACCACTTTGAGGTTACAGAATAGGATTTGTGAGGGATTTATTTGAGCATTTATTTGTTCCCCACTAATTTCAATTTTAGATTTTTGTAATTGTTTCAAAAAGTTTTATCTTTTAAATGAGAAATAATATTTTAATATTGTGTTCTCAGTTTACAATAGTAAAAATATATGAAATTAAGTTTCTTTTATATTATAAAAGATATATAATATTTTTAGAAATCTAGGTAGTTTTATATATTCTTAACTGAACTGTATTTGTAATTTATTAATTTGTATTTATTATATATAGTTTAATTGTTAGAATAGATTAATTGTAAATACAATTTTATTAATTAGAAAATGTCCAATTACTATGAGTTGCTTTTAATTGAATAGCTTTCTTTAAAATTTCATATTCTAAACAGTTGAGTATTTTTTAGGAGAAAATTGAAAATTCTTCAATTCCTCTTTTAACTATGGATTCTTTTTAAATAATTGTTGAAATACTTCGTTGGTTGGATAAGTATCACTGAAGAAGTAGACCAACAGGAGGAGGAAAGAAAAGAAAACTGTTGCTGTTACACATGGTACCATTACACAATAGGCAGATTTATAAACATCTTATTTGATCACCTGTGTACGATCATGTCTATTGTGCAGGTAAATTTATATTTCCTTGGTAGCAGATAATAGTAATGAGAATTCTAAACTTGAACATTAAGTTTTCTCCCAATAATTACAATACCAATTTTTATGGAATTTTTAATTTTTACTTCTAGCTATTCTGAATTATCAATTTAAAGATCAATAGTATTAAAATATATTTTTGTCGCTTGTAGAATAAATTATCATAAGCATTTATTAACCTTAAATTTTGAAATTCTTTATCTAAATTTTAGTTTTGTTTTCAGCTGTGTGCCTATTTTGATTAAAAAGAATATATGCTAATTTGAAGAAACATTAGCATAGATTTCATATACCATGCTTTAAAAGTGTTCCATATTGGACACAATTTTCAATTTTTATTTCAGGCCTTTTACTCTCTATGTTTTATAAATTGGCTAACATTTGTGCAATATTTTAGTATTTTTAAATGACTTTTATATTTTTGGAAGCTTTTTGAATATGTGTACAATATTGGTTTTATACTGCATTAAAATAATAGAATATTTTCCTTGTTAATTAGTATCTATTAACTAAAATATACTAAATTTACAAACTCATTTTAATTCAAATACTTTCTAAGGGTACTATAAACGTTTTGCAATATAAAACAAAAAACTCAGGAGGCTACATGTTATGTATGTTCAGACATGATTGAGGTTGTATAGTAACTTATAATAACATATCTGTAGACCTAGTTGTTCATAAATGATGTTAGTTTAAAGTGAATAATATGGCATTATGATCATGTACTGAGATAAGAGTAATATTGGAGTATAATTTTATGCTGGGTTTAAGCATAGATCATGGCTTAGAAGAAATCATACAATTGAGTAAATATTGTCTACATTTTATGACTAAATTGAGATGGTACTGTGAATTCAAAAGAGGAAATTTTACTCTGTTGGGCATTGAGAAAGAGAAAAACTGCAAATTTCAGTAACAAAACAACTCTGTCTCAAAGAAAATTTTTGACAAAAACAAACGAGTGACATATCAGCAGATAGAGGGGATCTCACTCCTTTATGCACCAGTAATTCATTCTATTCTAAATGACCATTTTCATATAAATAAACTTTGTTGTATATGGGTGTTGCATAGTCTGGTGGAAGAGCAAATGACCTGTCATGTAACTTTGAATAAAAAGATTTAGAATATGTGAACAACATTGTGATTGGTTGTGTTATTATATCCACTGAATTGGTTGTATTATTATATCTACTGATTTGTTGTATTATTATATAGTGTTGAGGAATTATTAACAAAATTTCAGTGTTTGATGATGAGGACACACCTAAAGCTTTCTGAAAATCTTGATCAGTAAAGAAAAAGACGGTAATAGTATTTTTCAAATTGAATGAAATTTTAGAGTTTGTCATTTAACTATAAATGATGCATGAAAGTTAGTCACAGCTTAGCTAGACATTGAACAGTAACTGCCTAAAGTTTTACAATTCGTAAAAAATCTCCACCCAAAATCCAGAATGGAAATAATTACTAATATATTTGAGCCTCTAACTGAATTATTTTATCGTTAATTACAGCCATGAGTTTTCTTTCCATTTTCCTATATTTATTAAATCCTTACTTAATTTTTTCATTTTTTTGCCACATGTTAAAGTATGAAATATTACTTATAAATAACTATTTGTTGTTGCTTTTAATAAAATATGTTATCTTAACTTTTATGTTGTATAATAGAGTAATACTACAATGAATTGTTATTATCATATTTTTTTCATATTTCAGCAATCTACAGTTTGTGATACATGCAATGTGACTTTCAAATCAAGAAATAAACTTTTTTAACATTTGAAATAAAGTGGACTTGCAAGATTCAAGAATGTTTCTTCTAAGCAAACATTAGAATTTGTAAAAAAAGGTTAAAAGAAAATCATAACTTATTTGAATTTATTATGTTTATATCATTTTATTTATTTGCTCAAATTATTCAACAAATTTTACATAACATATACAAAGACCTATGTGTATCACAATAGTTTGATTTGTTTTGTCAATTTATCTTTTTTACATTTATATAGATTTTTTTCAGAGTATAAAATATTACTCTTAAAACCCTTTGATATCATTTTTCAAAAAGTGTGATGGGGAATATTATGCGATTCATTTTGATTTTGAACACTTTGATACTTATAAAATGTAATAGAGATAAAGTGTGTAATCTATTCTATAATTTTTTATCATTTACCCTGTTTATATTTCCATACAATGTTTCATTATCTTATTATCAAACTGCAACCAATATTAATAGAATTTTTTAATTTTGAATAAATTGTCAAATAATTTTGATAAAAAATTACAAACATCTTTTCATTATAAAACATGATTAAAGCCTAAGTTAAAATCTTTTTTGATATACATTTTATAAATAACATTATTGCCATAATTTTAAAAATATTTCTATCTCAAAATATGACAGAAAAATAGGCTCAAAATGTTTCAATAAGTACATATTTAGCCTCAGTAAATGTTGAAATCGATTATTATGTAATTTGCAATTATTTGTATATGTATAAAAAGTCTGATAGATTGGTAAAATAATTTTTGAAGCTGAAGAGAAGGATAATTTTCATTAATATCTTACTGTGAATGAAGACCACTGTTTTCTAAAATAACTTGGTTAAATATATATTTTGTTAAATCTTAATTATATGTAAATTTTGAGTAATTTAATTTTATACATTTTTAAAGCTTTTTTTAACTACCTAATTTATTTATAGGTTCTTGTTTTAAGAACTACAAAAAAAAAACCCATTTATTAATTGCTTTTACATGAATACATTTTATACACATTTTGACAATTACATTTATCAATGTATTGTAATTAGAAGTAATGTTCAAAGTATATAAATTATAAAGTTGGTGGTAAAAAGATGCATGTTGGTAAAAAAATATGTTTGATCACTAATTTCATTTTAAAATAATGACTTCTTCAAAGTGTAGTGTTTTTTTATGTTCAATTATACTAATAATTATAATCTTATCGGTCCTTGTCTACTATTGAGATCATTCTAGTGACTTAATAGCAGCAGCAAAAAGTACCTTTGAAACTATACTGGTTATCTTACTAATAAATAAGAATACAATAGTAAATTTGTGCTCCGGGGAAACCCCGGAATTCCGGGGATTTTGAACTTCGATACCCGGAAATTCCGGGATCGTCGTTCAAAAGGAAGTAGGAATAATAAAGAATTATTTATTTTGATCTGGGTAATTTTGTTTGCTTTGAAAGCAGAAAACGCAATAATTACGTCCTTCAATACTTCATAATTGTAATTTTTCATTTCTCTCCCCCCTTCTCAAAACTCAAAAATGTCGGTAGTAAGTCCGTAAAAGTTTCCGGGGATTTTTTGGGGTCCCACAAACAACCCTGACTTAGGGTGATTATCCACTGTCAGCACCCCCTCAAGTCCCATACGCTGCTTCGCAGTGTGCACTAGATGCCGGCAAGACGGTGTTCCTGGGCAGTTTTTATACTACAAAATTAAATTTAGATAATTTTTAAAGAGTTTATTCTCATAATTGTGTGTGTGAAAGGAGCATTAAAATATTGAATTTTATAATTAATTACTCATTAAAATATATTTACAATAATATCAATTTTACAAATAATGCATTATAAATTCTGTAAATCAAACAGAAGGAATAATTAACTTTGGTCAAGTATCATATGAATGTTGCTGACTGTAAGTTACTGTAAACTTTTATGTTTCTTGATTTAATGAATGCTGCATAAAATATCATTTATTTTAAATAAATAAATTATGCTAGGTGTCTTAACTAATATTTATGCGCATTTTAACCATAAAATTAAAAATACTTGAAAGGACTTATATTTTTTTACAAAAAATCTTACTCAGCATTAGGAAAGTTGTACATTTTTATAAAAGTCACGTTCTAAAGTCAAGAAAAGTTTTAACTGAGAACTTCCTATTACGCATGTTCAAGAAAGAATTAATCATCTCTTTCATCATTTCTAAAATTAAAACCACCTCATCCATTAAATTACTTAAAACCTGTTGAAGTTTGAGAATTCTTTCATTGAACTCTCCATACTATAAGATTACAAATTAATTAAATTATTATTTTATTCATTCATTAAAATATTTTACAAAATCCAAAATATATCGTTTTTTTCCACACTATTATTGCAATAAATTATTTGGATTGTTACATGTTTCTGTCAGCCATTATTATTCAATTATGTCCATTAAGAACATAGAAAGAAAAAAATATACAATTACGGGTAAAATTAGTGATAGCTCATGGGAAAGAAGAATTCACATATTAAATGAACTTAAAAAATATTTTTTAGAAATATTTGAAACAAGGAGATACCTGAGCGAAGAAAGCAGATTTCTTTACTCTTCCATAAAGAAAACTTTATTTTTTAATATTTATTTGTGAAAAATTTTCTTTAAATCAACGCTGTTGGGCAAAGTAAAAATAAAAGTATGAGAATCAGGTAGTTTAAATTGTTGTATCTCACCTTATTGTAATGAGATGAAAAACACACTGAATGCTTTCATTATAACAGTTTTCGTTAGGACAAATTTAATAAATTTTCGTTATTAAATGAAATTTAGGATAAAAACCATTTTCAGTCCTATATCTTTGATAGAATCATTCTTATACAATAAATTATCACAAAAAAACAAGTGTTTTTGTACAATGGATGATAAAATTTTCCGAAACACCTATTGTTTCAGTGATCTTCTTGAAGTTCAACTCATTGATCTCATTGGACGAAATTATGTCAAATGTGTTCGAATAATTTTAAAATAGTATTGCAAAGTAAAAAAATAAATGAATTAAATATGAATATATAAAACAATACACTGCTGCGGATCATATGCAGAAATGTACAATATCTTGAATTTACAAAAAATTGAATAAACACACACAAACAAGTTTACTTAATCAAAACTACATAGAAAATGCAAGACATAATTTAATAGAGCTGTAATTTTTTCATATTATTCATTAAATCAACACTAAAAAAATTAAATTTCTTCTTTCTTTATTATTTGTATTTCTTGTTATAAACATGCCGAGCTGGCAGCCGAATGGTTAGCGCTCTTGCCTTCGGTTCAACAGTTCTCGGGTTCGAATCCCACCTTGGGAATGGATGTTTGTAGTAGTTCGGAATCCACTTTAAACCGTAGGTCCCGGTCTAATTAGCCCTCGTGTGGCATAAATGACCATTGAGCGACTAACAAACCAAACCTGGTAATAAACATACTATTATTTTTTATTAATTTTAGCCAAGCATGACTTAAGTATTCAGTTTATTCCAGAGAGAACTTTTATTTTTTATTCATTCATTTTGTTACATTACATATATTCAGACTTGTATGCTTGATTCTTGAGATCCGCTTGTAAGTCTTCGTCGATAATAGGACAAATAGCACAATGACAGATGTACCACCACAGAAGAATAACGAAGAAAAACACCCAGGGCCATGGTGGGAATCGAACCCACACTCCTACACTCTCAAGCGATTAGCGGTGATGTTTTAGACCACTCAGCCACGGAGCGCCCGAGAACTTTTAAATATGTACCGCTCTACATAGGGTAGTTAAATTTTTAATCGTATCAAAATCAGTATTTTGCTGTGACAGTTTTCTGGGGGATAGGGAACTTTCCCTTTAAGGAAGTGAAATACCTAACGATTTTTATCAGTAGATAAGGAAGACCATAAGAAACAAAAAGTGCTATTGCTGGTTTTGAGGTGGAGAAATTTTTTACAACTTAAAAATTTTATGAGACTGAGTCAGTTTAAGAAACTGCCTCCATGTCAATGCATCTGTCTCGACTTGCCAGGGGCTACTTAAAAAGTCTCATATATTCTGGGAGTAGCAAAAGTGTTCCTCTTTGCTCTAAATGCCAGCAAGAACTGCCATCTACTCAGCACACCTTAAACTGGACTGGGGGATATCCATAATGGTCTGTTCCTCGTATCGAACTTCATTAAAGTCAAAGGTTTTATTGATATGGTCCCATTCCGTCTGACCAGATGGAAAATTAGAAGCAACACAACAACTACCTGCAAATCGAATTGACAATTCACAAGTGCATGGCCCCTAGATCTTCAATTTCTTAAGGTGGTTCCAAGCCATGATTATTCCTTATAAAAGTATGTTATGCTATTTTCACTTAAAACTGCTGATTATGTTTTGATGCATAGGCTGTAAGACAGGAACTAGATTAGGTGTGAGACATTTCACTTAAATTGTTTTAAAAAATATGGGATTTTAACATCAGCAATGCAATTAATCATCGATATTTGAAAAATTTACAGTTCTTCAATAAAAGCATCCATTTGTCTTTCTTTTGTAAAATTAAAAAATAATAATAATAAATCAAAGGATAAAAATCAATTTTTTCAAGAGTTTCACCTTACTTTTGTAAGTATGTTGCCAGTTTTTTTATTTGCCTTCTTTACAAATTTTATTTTAAAACCTTAGATGCTTTCGCTTTCACATGATTATGTAGGAACTTTAATATTTTCAGAACGAAACAGCTCAGATCAAAACAAAATGCAAAAAATGAAGCTTGATAATTATAGTTTCCTTCCAAGGAAAAGAATACATTCTTGAAATTAAATGGACAAAATTAGTTTTAGTCGAATTATGTCAGCCAAATGTTGAAAGCTTTCACTGCCATCTGTTAATTATTTTACGACACAGAAATGCATTTCTTTTGAAATTTGATTGTAAGCTTTACTAATAAAGAATGTATTATCTGATTATTCATGGCAGTGTTTAATATGCACAACAAAATTTGAAATTTTTAATATGCAGATAACATAAAGGAAAATATGGTAATTAATTTATTTTTAGGGTAAACAATTATATTGCAGTTTCTACAAATAACATTTTTGAACTGTTACTCTTATAGTATTAATATATTCGCAAGATATTCTTGCAACATTTCAATTTGCAAAATGTTTAGAAAAGCAACCTGAGGGCTTTAAAATTGTGAGGTGTAATGTACTTATTAATTAACATTAGTAGTAAATAATCTTTACAACATATGCATATATTTAAGTACAGTAAGACCACGAGAGATGCCAGTATTCTATCAAATTTTATGGGAAAGCATTTTAACCCCCAGATTTCTTTCAAACATTTTCACCGGAACTCCCCTGGAAGAAATTGCAGAGGAATTAATTGTTGAAAATGAAATTCAAATTTTAGGAATAAGAAGATTTAACAAGAAAAACCTTATAATGTATCTCCAGTTCCTGCATTCATTCTGGAAACCAAACTACCAAAAGAAATAAAGCTTTTCTTCACCAACCATAGAGTTGAACTATTCACAGATAGGCCTTGCCAATGCGATAAGTGTTTCAAATTCACTCACAATCCCAAAGGGAGTTCACGTGAAATATTATGTGTGCACTGCGGAGAAAAAACGATGAGAAATGTATCTAAATCTGATGAGATGTTAAAATTGTACAGGCTCATATAGAGCAGATTACAATGAATGTTTAGCTTCAGCTAAATAAAAAAATTCTAAGATTTATAGCAGAAAAATCACTTGTCATTAAGCGAAGTAGAAGGAGGTTTACAAATAAAAACACTTCCCAAAAAAAGTAAACTTCCCTGTTTAGAACAAGCCCAGATTTAGAATCAATGCAAGGGCTTTTTGACAAATTTGCCCTTAAATTAATAACCTGAACTAAAAAAATATCGAACAATAATTAACTAGAATGTGCTATATGTTTAAAAAGGTTTTAAGCTGTTCTGTGTAAATAAAATCAATGGACTTTTCCTTATTAAAATCGATGAAGCAATTTCAAATTTGGCTTTATTAACCTCTCCTGAAAGAGAATGAAATAATCTAAGATAGTAAAAAAACCCAATACTTAAAAATCAGCCGAAATGGACTCATCAATTTGGAACAGAGAGAGAGAGAAAGAGATCTCTCAGATTTCTCTGTTGGATAATTAGAGGTGTTTACTTCATTCATTTAATCTTATTTTCATATTTGAAGGGACTTCAAATAAATAAATAATTTTATTATATCCGTTCAATATAAATATTCTAAGACTTCAGTTTATTAACATAAATTCACATGCAGGAAAATTGTGCAATGGAATGCAAGGAGTGTTGTAAATAAAACAGACATATTTAAGTTAGAACCTTTTATCTCTGCAGAAGTATTAATTCAGGAAATTTTTCTTAGACCAAGTGATTTATATAAGCTAAAGAAAAATCATCTATAAAAAAGTGAGAGAATAGAAATAGAGGTGGCCTAGTGATTTCACTATCAGTCTCGTTATCATCACAAGTAATCTATAAGAACAAAAATTGCACCATTGGAACAGAAATATTGATCGTGAAAATCACACTAATAGGAACCACACATTTAACTTATTGAATATATATTCACCTAAAGGAAAAATTGAATACAATGAATATCAGGATATTCAAAAATATATAACACATAAATGCTTAATTTTAGGAGACTTTAGCATCAAACATGATATGTGAGGCAGTGCAGCATGCACTCAGGGACAAAAATTGGCCGATTGGATCAACGAACCCAATCTCTACACCATGAATTCATCTACTCCGACACACATTTCTCCGGGAGGAAAAATTTCAATTATAGACCTATATTTTTTTATATTTATTTTATTTCTTCAGTGTTACATTACTGTTAAAGAAGATTCACTTTTATTGCTGATTTTAGATGGCGATGAAATCTCTCTTAAATTCCCCATTTGATATAAGATTGTATGATTTTGTTTTAATACTTTCCGAACCTAATATGCGAAAAAATTCAAGATACATAACTGAATGCAAATGGGTCCTTGGTCAGAGGTAATTGCGGATGGACATCAAAAGCGTGAAATCCAGTTGGTGATTATTTTACGGCAAACAGTCTTTGCAGAAATATCTGAAATGGGTATCACTTCTGACCCTGTGGGGAAACAGTCAACTATTGATTAAAGGAAATTACAATCACGAAAAGCTGGTAGTGAGCCCACTATATTTACATGGATGTGTGTTTAACGAGCATCTGGAAGAGAGAAAGTACCTAAAGGCATTTTCGTATACATCTGCAACTTCGATCGTTGACTTGTTCACAGCTTTGAACCCATGATTTTATTTGTCATTTCCTATTAGGCCAAACATACAAGGAACAAATTAATTTTGTGTTATGTAAGTGATTGAAAATCAATCTGCGTAAATAGAAGGGTACAAAAAGACGTGATATTCTAATTGAAGTGTCACACATCAATTCAGAATGGCAAAAATGACAAGGTTTTAATTCCAATCTAAGGGAGGTGGTGTTAGATTTCAGAAAACTTGGGATCTCTGAATCAGTTTTCTGTGCTTTTGAAAACTCTTTAAAACTTAAGTTTGGATATTTTGTAAAAGAATCGAATTTCAATTCTACTGAGTGCATCAGCAACCACTTTTTTACAACCTTGCACATGCCTAATGTCAGTTGAATACTGAGAAATAAAATCTAAATGGCGTAATTGCCGGGGTGAACATTTATTAGGGATTTGCTTAAAAGCGTGAGTCAACGATTGTTGGTCCGTGTATATTATAAAACTTCGGCCTTCAAATCAGTGTTTGAATTTTTTTTACAGCAGAACAAACCGCAAACAATTCTCTGTCATAAGTGGACCATTTTTGTTGACTTTTATTAAGTTTCAAAGAGAAGGATATTGGTTTCCATGTCCTGTGCGATAACTGACTTATAGTGCCTCCTAAAGCAAAATCTGAGGCATCGACCAATAAGCTCAACTGAGCTTCCTGGAATAGGGTGTCTTAAAAGAGTGGCTTTGACAATCGCATTTTTATGAGGTAATAAAGGTTTGTATTTTTATTCCTTGTAAGTTGTTCGGATAATTTACGAGCATTAGCATTAGATTTCTTTTTATTTCTATGTCCTTCTAAAAGTTGAACAATTGGCCCAAGCTGATGCATATGTGCGGCTTTAGGAATAAAACATCGATAAAAGTTAAATACTCCTAAAAATCATCACAACTGAGTTAAGGTTTCTGGTTTAGGAAAACCTAATATGCGTTACACTTTATCCGGTAGAGGTTGAATTCCTTTTCAAAAAGATAAAACCAAGATAATGTATTGACAAAACACCAAAAGTACATTTGGAAGCGTTGATACATAACCCATATTCTGCCAATTTTGAAAATAATGTTTTTAAATGTTGATAGTGATCCTGTTGAATTTTAGAACCAATTAATATGTCATAGAGAAAACCATAAACGGTGAATAAATCGCGCGTAATCTCAAGTATAAAATTTGAAAATTAACAGATGCGTTGCAAAAGCCAAATTACATCCTTCTACTTTCGAATAAACTAAATGGGGTGCACATCGTGGTTTCGGGTATATCATTAAGATTTATTAGGATTTGCCGTTAAACTTTTAATTGGTCCATGCGACTAAATATTTTTGATCCATGTAATTCTGCAGTAAGCAGGGTTACAGCTGCTAACCGGTGCTTTTTCGGCTTAAAAAAGTATCTAAAATCTACTGTCGTCAGTCGAAAAACAAAAATTTTTATATACAAATGCTTGATTCGGCCTATTCTCACTTTTTCATCTGAAACGTGGACATTAACTGAGAAGAACAAAGAAACCATCTGCATTTTCGAAAGAAAAACTTTAAGAAGCATATTTGGTGGAATAAAATGTGAGAATACATGGTGAAGAAGAACTAATTCTGAGCTCTATAAACTATATAAAGAACCAGATATTGTTACATTTATCTCAATACAGAGATTAAAATGGGCAGTACATTTGAGCCAGATGAACGACAATTGGGTGACAAAAAGAATTTTCTTGGCTCGCCCCATGGGCACCAGAAGAAGAGGACGACCGAAACTTCGATGGCGTGACTGCCTTGAAAACGACCTAAGAACACTAAAAGTGACAAACTGGATGACCTTGTCCGAAAGTAGGGGGTCCTGGAATGCACTTCTGAGGAAGGCAAAGGCCCACAATGGGCTGTCAGGCCAATGAAGAAGAAGAAGAATTCTGCAGTAAAATCTGCTATACAAAGTAATGGGTAATTGTCTTTATTTATTTTAAAATTTGAAGCTCTCTCGTCAGCCACTAGTGCCCAACCTTAAGTTCCTTTATAAGGGGCCATGTGTAGAGATGAAGAATAATTACTTCTCAAAGGTCTTATATGGCCTAGCTGCATCATATTTTGAATTTCAGTTTTTGCAATTTTAAGACGATTAGGAACAAGCCTTCAAGGTTTTACAACTGCAGGAGGACCTTTCGTGTCTATGTAAAGTATTATGTTTAACTGGTTGATTTGGATTAGGTAACTTAGTAATAGAAGGAAATTCTTTTGAAAGTTTATGGTATGGAGTATATTTAAGAATAGAAACTTGCACCGAATGAAGATCTGTATATTTAAAAAAACCAATGGATTGTAATTTCGTTTTTGTATCTCTAAGACATTTATGCCTGAGATCTGGAACCAGTTAAAAATAATGGAAAAAAATCTTCTCCTAAAAGGGATTTACTATCATTGGCTACTAGAAATGTCCAAGTAAAATTTCTTCACAAATTTAAATTTAAGAGAATGTCTTTTGTCCATAGACATGAATTGCTGAAGAATTTGCAGCTAAAAGCACTGGTTGTAATGAATTTCGCTTTTGGTAATTGTAAGCAGGGATTAAGGACACGTCAGAGCAAGTATTTACCAGGAATGAAACATTTGATATCCGGTCGCGAATGAACAGGTGACGTGTTTCGCTAGGTTAAGAATATGTCGCCTCTATTCTTTGCTGCATTCGTTTTATTGCTATGCACAATGTTTAAAACATATATTATCCCTACATTTCTTTTCGAAATGTCTGTAATACCAGCAAATTGAAAAATTCTGTTTGTGGGAATTACTTCTTTCACGACTGCTTTGGTTACGACGATATGGTGAACGACTACGAGAAAAAGAAAGTTGATCAATTCGTTTATTTAATTTTCCAATTTCGAGAAATATTTTAGTTTCGAAAGATTCATTTGTTTTGGAAATTGAAAATGTTTCAACAGGAGATGGCGAAACATACCTGATGCGATCAGAAATTTCAGCAGCTTTCTCTACTGTTAGATCAGAATCTGCAGCGAAAATAGTTTGAACAGTGGATGGCAATCGCTGTAAAAAAGAGTCCTAACATTAATTTATCGGTATCGGGAACATTATGTGATTCTGCACGACGTTTCATATTTCGTAAAAGTTCTGTCGGTATGCGTGATCTTAATTCTTCCCCTAATGGTAGGTTTCGGATTTCTTGTTGCGATGATTCTCTCAAGTGGTTTATTAATTCCGGTTTAATCTGTTTCTATGGATCGGTTGCATCCGGTTTCATTAGTACATCACGAACTAATGATGCAGTTTCGGACAGAAAGTGGGAAACAATTAATTATATTTAGTCATCGGTTCTGTAATGGGTTTTGTTGGTGGCAAGAGCAAACGTGCTTTCACACATAACAAACCATAATGCGGGATAAGATCTGTTATATACAGGAATTTGAACAGCATTAACTTCAGCCATGATGCAAGGTTTAAAACAAATTTGCGTTATATTTAACTGCTAGTAATAATAATGAAGATATTCTAAATTACATAATAACAAGTATACTTATTTTAAGGTTTTGTAATAATTAATGAACCTCTAAACAATTATAAAACGTAAAAAAAGAAAAATGAAAGCAAGAATGAAATCGAATATGATATAAGTATAAGAAAAATTATGCGTTTTAGATTCAAACCAAAAGCGCAGAATAAAGAAACAGAAAGAAAAAAAAACACTTATCTGCGATTCCTTTTTCGTTCTTTTCGGAATATGCTACAAGAGATGCACCCCGGTGATAAATCACCACCACTTAAAAAACGTTACCACCGTACTGAAAGTAGTTTCTGTTCATCTTTTTCAACAGGCGAAATTTCTAGATAATTTTAAAGCAGGTTGCATGTTGATATCCATATGTTACAGTTACCAATGAGGAGATCATTATGTTATGTTAAAATAAATGTCACCAACACACAATATATATCTCTATGAAACAGTTTTATTAATTGCCTTTTCCTTTAATATCACTAGGATATTCTAAATTTTCCATTCGAGTAAAAAAGTAACGTAGCATACTCCTCACTACTGATACCTCTTACAAGGGTTACAAGAATTTCGTTGGCGCGATGGCGCAAAACTATGGGATTCTCCACAACTTCATGTTAAAAATTCGTCAGCTGGTAAAATGCATAAAACTTCAACCAGATCAGGGAGACGCATATATTTTCCAAAGAAACTTTCTACTTACATTGCATATTAATTATTTTATTTTTATTAATTCCATCATTTATATTTTTCATTTTAAATATAATTGTTGCTATAATTATACAAATCCTCCAATTTTGTTTATTTTTTGAAATTTTGTTTCTACTTTTATAAAGTAATATATATGTATATATATCGTTCCATTAAAATGAATGTCCTCTGTTACTGGGGAGATACTCTGTGACGAATCCCAGAATTTTGCACCATCGTGTTAACGAAATTCTTGCAACCATTTTATGAGGGCTCAGTAGTGTGGAGTATGATATACCCTTTTGTAAACGAGTGGAAATTTAAAATATTTGTACAATAGTAAAAGAAAAGACAATAAAATTGTTTGATAGAGATAAATATTGTCCTGGTGATGTTTATGTTAACATAATAATCTCCTCAACTTCTCAACGTGGAATTCAATGAATAAATCTCTTAATTCACGTAAAGAAGTTGTATTGTTGTCAAGATTCTTATCCAAAATTTTACTGATCCCTGCTTTTCTTCATCGGTTCAATTTAGCTAATTCAGGTAGATGCAGCTTATGCCCATCAATTGATACTCCTGAACATATAATTGTGTATTGCCCCAGACATACCAAGTATCGGAAACAATTTTTGCAGAATTTGAAAATGGACAAATAACCCATTATAAACAGTTAATCGAAATCGTCACATCTAACTTAAATAAATTAAAGACATTTATAAAATTCCTTTTAAAAATCAAAAGATAGGTTAGGTTACTATAAACAAATGTTATGGAACTTTATGCTCGTAGGCTTATTGCTCGCATTGTGTAAGATTGAATTTTGAATTGAAACCTAACAAAAATTGAATGATAAATGATTTTTAAAAGTTTATTGAATATCAATATGATGAATCCTGAACGAGGAAGATAAACAAAGATTTTGACTACTTAAAGAAGGGGAAATTAGGGAGTCTGGAAAACAAATACAAGCAAAAAAAATTAGAGCCTATTAATTTGCTTAAAAAACGAAACTGTTGCGTCAATTTTCTCTCCAGGAATCGTTGACAAATCTAAGACTCAAGAGAAAGAAAGAGCTCCGATACAAAGTTTTTCTCTTAAAGAATTTCTTGCTTGATCATACCGAGGACATGATAGCATTTTATGATCCATGGTTTCTCTTTCTCCATAAGAGCACTTATCTGCAGAAGAACTTCTAAATTTATGTAATTTAGCGTTTGTCGGAAAAGATCTAGTTCTTATTCTACCTAGCCATATTTCTTCAAGGCGTGAATTAATATAATTGCGGTGAATTTTTGTGATAGAAGACATATATGAAAATTTAGTGGTATATTTACTTTTTTCCCTTCATTTTTATTATAATTGATAAAAATATTTCTTATATTATGGATAAGGTCTTCAGGTGAAATCAAGTGCAGAATAATACTTTTATTAATGGCTAATTTTGCGCGAACATATACTTTTTCATTTCCAGCAATTCAGGAATGACCTGGAATCCAAACTAATTAAATAGATTCCCAAATCTTACTTGCATTTACCAAAGCTGATCTAATGTGTTGAATGATTGTTGGGAAAGAGGTTGAGAGAGTTTTCAAGCTGCGTAGACAGGATAAGGAGTTTAATAATATGACATAATTTGAAGGAGAAATACAGAATTTTGTCGCAACCAGAGATAAGGCAAAAGCCTCAGATGTAAAAACATATCTTAAGTTATTGATTTGCCTGGAGACAGAGATGATATTTCTGCTGTTATAAACAGCGATTCCTAATTTATTGTCTATTTTAGACGCATTAGTAAATAACGATATGAGAACGGATCATTCAGAAGTATTATGTAGTTCAAAGAGTTCATTAATAGTATTTGAAGAAACATTTTTATTCTAAAAAGAATATTTAGTAATATCTTTAAATTAATATTATCAGAGGCAGGTTTTAAAGGAACTCTTAAAATATCTGATTCTTGAATTCCGTTTTCGTCAAACTATTTTTACACTTTCAAAGACAGCGGAAGAGCACCAGAGATTTGGTTGTATGGCATTGTTTTCCACAAACTACGACATGGAGATCTGCTAGAAAGTGCATGGTTTCTAATGTACATCCTTATAGAGAGATAGTTTTGCCGTACAAAAGAGGCAAGACCCCTTCTTCTTTCAAGAGAAGTGGAATTGGTGTCCCGCATGGTAGACCTGTAGCAATTCTAAGAACTGAGTGGTATATTGGATCCAAGATTTTTCCGTCACATGGGCTCGCAGATGTGGATACATGACATCCACAGTCCAGGCTACTTGAAATGAAGGACTGAACAATTTGAAATTAGTGATTAGAGTTTTTGCTCCCCATATGTTGACTACAATAGCTTTTAAAACATTAATTTTCTTCTGGGTGGCTTTTTTTTTCATTTAAAAATTATATTTGAAGGTTAAGTTATTCGTAAAATAGAGACCCAGAATTTTTATGTGTTTAGACCAAGAGATAGGTAATTGATTAATAGTTAATTGAAGATTTACTGGAGATTTTTTCGGAAGAGAAATCTAAAACAGAACATTTTGCAGAATAAAATTTTAGTTTCCATTCTCTACACCATTGTTCAAGTTTTATGACTGCAGTCTGCATTTTTAGTTAATGACTTTCTTGTGATGAATGAGCAGTCAAAAGATTATGTCGTCAGTATAAAATACTGAATGTCAGGAGAGAGAACTTCGTAAA
This sequence comes from Latrodectus hesperus, assembly GCA_037975125.1. NCBI lineage: Eukaryota > Metazoa > Arthropoda > Arachnida > Araneae > Theridiidae > Latrodectus > Latrodectus hesperus. The sequence goes on from JAJQOW010000092.1 coordinate 173,730, forward strand.
TATATGAATTATAAATCATAAAAAAGGAAGGTAGAACACTGCCTTGAGGTACGCCTCTGTTAGAGAAGGTGGGTTGAGACAAAGTTCCACGCCATTTCACTCTAAAACTTCTATCCGTTAAAGAATCCAATGAGCAACTGTTCCAATATCCAATGAACATTTCCTCTGATATCAAATTGGAGGAGCATATAAATAAGAACATCTGGCCACACTGAATCGTAAGCTTAGAAATGTTCACAGTCACGCACATAATATATTGTCTCTGTGATCGTAAATCAATAATATGATGATGAAACATAGAAAGACCCTTATCGCAATCTCTCTAAGGCCTAAACCCATGATGATTTGGATGAAAATATTTGGAAGAGAAGCTATGATTTATAAGACGATTTAAGATCACGCTTTCTCTGATCTTACATCGAACACTTATATGAGATATTGGGCGATAAGAATTTACTGATGTAGTATCTTTCCCAGGTTTTATTATTGGAATTATAATGAATTTTTTCCAAGATCGAAGAACAGTACCGTTTAACCAAGAATTATTTATGAGTGACAAAAGGAATCATAAAGCTATGTTTGACAGACATTTCAAAATTTTAGCTGATATTAAATCAGGACCAACTGAAGTATTTTTGCATTTAGAAATCACAAATTGAAGTTTTGAGAGAGAGAATGAAGAATTATATTCTAAATCAAAGTTTCATTTTAAGTCGAGAGGTAGTAATTTGACGAATAAGTTAGCCTAGACTACAGGGTCCGAAATCATTGAAGTTTCACCGGAAATTAGAAGATGATGAGTTGGTGAATCAGAAGATCTATTTTTATTTCTTTTGTAAATAGAACAAGTGTCTTTAGATATACCAGCATTTACTATAGTTTCATCCCAGAAATTTCTGGAAAATGCAAGAAGCTGATGAAGTTTTGCAGAGATTCGTTTGTACTCTATCCACACAGTCTGATTAAGAGAACTTATTGCTCATATCCAAAGTTTTCTTCTTTGACCCAAAAGATAACACTTTTATGTCCACCACGGAGAATATGACTCTGACGGAAAGTTTTTTCCTGAATCTATCACACACACACACAGGATATTTTTGGATAAAATTTCGAATTGAAGAAAATGTCGAATAGAAACAAGTCCCTTATTAGCAGTTTGAGTGTTCATTCAATTGAAGAAGCCAGTCCATAATATTCCATTACGGGAAATACCTTCTGAAAAACGTTATTTTAGATTGTGACATTTGCTTGAACAGGGACATGGTCACTACCATAACTATCTGAAATCACTGAGGAAGTACAAAAAAAAATATCAGGAAATACAAAATTATAATCGATCTGTTGTGGCGACCGAAATGAGTGGGCTAAAAGGTATTTAAAAGGTAAATTTTGCTACCCAATCGAGGAATTCAGAAGATTCATAAGAGTAGGAATAACTTCCAAATAAATACCAAGCGCGAACTTCGCATATTAAAGTCTCCAATTGTTATGATGAGAGGTTGAATATTTGATAAGATGCTATGGAACGAAGAACTTGAAAATTTACCAGGTGGGATGTATACATTTACTAAAGTAAGAGATGATTTGAATAAAGCAGTTTTTATAGCAAAATTTGCTGTATCGTTTTCTTCTGATCGGGATATATTTAATACTTGCACAGGCAGAGATATATCAACTGCAAAAAGCAGACCTCCACCACGGCCATCTTACCTGTCTAATCGAATTATTGTTTCATTACCAATTTGAAATAAATCAGAACTTCTTAGAAACGTTTCTTGAATTGCTAGGACATCGGAAGATTGAAAGTACGGAAGTTTTTTTTATACGGGCGCATAGATAGAATTTTTCTTGCATTCCAAGAAATTAAATTGAACATTAAATAAAACAAAAAATCTTAACAGTTACTTAAAATAAAAAGGTGCGCTTGTAGTAAGAATTTATAAAAAATGAGGAGTGTTTTCACGTTTTCTTCCTGCCTCAATTCTTTCTTCAATGTTAAGCTCTGAATATTTAATATTTTTTGAGGAGACTTCTTAATTGGTTGTTCATGTGATATAATTTGTTGATTCACAGAATTATTTGGACTTATCTTTCTTGACTGGTTAGATCTTGCACGACTCTCTTGGAGGAGATCTAAAACTTTTCTAGATGGATTCGAACATGTTCATATGTATCTTTTCATGAATGACAACATTTGTTAAACAATTTCATCTTGTTTAACCTGTATCGCAAGTAATTTTGCTTCAAACATAGAAGCCATTTCACTTACTGTTTTTTTTTTTTTTTTTAACAATATCAGTTATTTTAATTTGATTCAGCAAAAGAGTGAGATGATTTTTGGTTGTACTGGAGTAACTGGTTTTTAAAGATTTATTTTAACGTCTTCTCGCCTTAATAAATAGAAAGTGGTTCATATTTTTAAAATGTAAGAATTTTTCTTCAAGGCTCGTAGGGAAACAAATGTAATTAGCTGCATGATTTCCTTTTCAATTTATACATTTAGGAGTTTCATTGGCACAGGGAGTGTCTTTATGGAATTTTCCACAATTCTTCACAGGAATAAGTCTTGTTTGCATTTTTTCGTAGGGTGAGTGTATTTATAACATTTTCCGCATTGACAAAAATTATCTATAAAATAAGAAACTAGAATGATGCAATAGAGAGAGTTAATAGTTTGAGGTAAAGAATGTCCAATTACGCTCAAAAAATATTTTCACTCAATTCTTCAGAATTTTTGTTTTTATAAATCTTTATAAACTTAATATCGCTTAGAGTTTTGAGCAATTTCTTAAGCAGCAATATATAAAGATAGTTCTAAATTTATTTCTTTTATAAGAAATCTTGTAGAAATGTATTCAGATAGAAACAGGGCGTTAACATATACACCAAGAATTTTGGTTATGATGCTTATTTCTACAACAGTATCTGGGCAATATTTTTCGAATAGAAGTTTACCTTGACGGATGTGTTGAATTTGTATTACTTCTCTTAATTCATAAACTCGTTGCCAAAATTTCCCTTGTGATATCTATCTTGCCTCACAATAAAATAGTAACGCTGAATGTACTGCACCCATATCTTTACAAAGTGCGGAAAAGATTCTTGATTTCAGGGGTCTCATTTTTATATAATTTACTACGGTTACAACCGTAGTTAATACAATATTCAAACCAGGACTTATTTCTTTGGAAGCCAAAGCTTCTCTGTGGATCATGCAATGTTTCCAGACGTACTGTGGCGATTTTTGTTTCACAAGTGCTTGAATACTTTGGAATTTTCCGGACATAGAACGTACACTATCCGTGCATATTCCGACGCAATTTTTCCATAGGCAATGAAATGAACATCTTTGTTACTATCTGTTGCCTCATCGAGTGGTATTGAAAACAATTTGTCACGCAACTTTGACAAAAGCTGACACTCTACATCTTCAGCTATATCATCAATTCGACGGGCAACAGTATCATTTGAAAGAGCTAAAGACTGCAATTGTTTTGCAAAATTATCTCCAAACATAATTTCTACAATCTCAATTGCGGCTGGCAAAATAAGCTCTTTACCAATGGTGTGAGGCTTTTTACAATTCAATACCGATAGAAGGATCGACTCGAATGAGATTGTCAGGAATTGAAATTGGCGACATAGAACTTTCTCCTTCTCCCTATGAAAAAACATTTGTTCACATCTGCGCACGATCCTAACTTAATTTTTAAGCTGACCAGACAAATCGAAAATTCTCTTGAAACCATGAGAATGCCCGACATGGCGTGACACAAGAGCAATAAAAAGGCATAGGATTCTTGTTTTTTTCAATGTTGAGGATCGGTGTTGCAAAATGTCAATAAATTTTCGTATACTTGGTAATTTGTAAAGTTTAAAATTAAGGTTGTAGAATGTAGGTTTAGAGCCAAAATACTCAAAATACATTATTATTGTATACATTTTATTATATGTGGTGGGGAGGGGGCCGCGATGAAAATTATGATTGAAAATTGGGCCCTTAAATACTAAAAGGTTGAGAAACACTGGTATAAATAATTTTAGTCTCTGCTACAATCATACTGAATTCAAAATAAAAACATGAACAACATAAAAAAGAAAAATATGTAAAAAGAATAAATTAAATAATATAAATGAAAGATCAGAAATACTCAATCTTTAGTCAGTCAAGCAATAAGCCAATATCAGACGATAATTTCAGCACGAAAAAAAAAAAAAAAGAAAAAGAAAATGTAATAAAGAAAACTTTAAATAATGACTAAATTATTAGCGTTCGAAATTTACGTATTTCGCAATTTATTGGATTGGCAACTAAGTAAATGCGGACTCACTCATAGATGGCTTTAGTTGAATTTTTAGGTTTGCAGACGTAGTACAAATGTAAAAGACATTTTGTTATTTGATAGTTGGTAATTCAGCTGTCAATCAGTAAAAAAATTTTTGGATCGGTTGCGTAGTTTTCGTTTGGTGCTCTTTGAAAAATGGAAAATCAAAAGGAACATTTTCGTAATATTTTGCTTTTTTATTTTCGCAAAGAGAAAACGTATCGTAATCTCATAAAATGCTATGTGCTGTTTACGGTGACTAAGCCTTAAAAGAACGGCAGTGTCAAAATTTGTTTGCCAAATTTCGTTCTGGTGATTTTTCACTCAAAGATAAGAAACGCTCTGGTCGTCCAGTTGAAGTTGATGACGACCTAATCAAAGCAATAATTGATTCGCATCGTCACAGTACAACACGTGAGATTGCAGAGAAGCTTCATGTATCACATACATGAAAATCACTATACTATATCATACATTGCAGTTTCTGTTGATGAACTATATCATACATGAAAATCATGTATGATAGACACACTATATCATACATGAAAATCACTTAAAACAACTTGGCTATGTTCAAAAACTCAATACATGGGTTCCTCATGAACTGAAAGAAACGCATTTAACGCAACGCATTAACAGCTGCTATTTGCTAAAGAAACGTAATAAAAATGATCCATTTTTAAAACGACTGATAATTGGCATCGAAAAATGGGTTGTTTACAACAATATCAAGCGGAAAAGATTGTGGAGCAGGCCAGGTGAACCAACTCAAAAAACATCAATAGCTGATATTCTTCAAAAGAAGGTTTTGTTATCAGTTTGGTGGGATTACAAAAGAATTGTCTACTTTGAACTCTTACCACCCAACCGAACGATCAATTATGATGTCTACATTGAACAACTAACGAAATTAAACAATGCAGTTTAAGAAAAGCGGCTCGAATTGACAAATCGAAAAGGTGTTGTATCCCATCATGACAAGGCAAGGCCAAACACATCTTTGGTCACTCGGCAAAAATTATTGGAGCTTGGTTGGGATGTGTTCCCACATCCACCATATATGCCTGACCTTGCACATTCTGATTACTTTTTTGTTTAGATCTTTACAAAACTCCTTGAATGGTAAAAATTTCAATAATGATGATAATCTCAAATCGTACCTGATTTAGTTTTTTGCTAATAAAAACCAGAAGTTTTATGAACTTGGGATTATGATGCTGCCTGAAAGATGGCAAAAGGTCATTGATCAAAATAGGCAATACATTACAGAATAAAGTTATTTAGTTCAATGAAAAAAATTGTCTTTGATTTTTCTAAAAAAATCCGCAATTACTTAGTTGCCAACGCAATTGAACCATCCGCAATTTTTTCATATAACAAGATTTCGAAAACATCTTTTATAGATCGATAGAGACAAAAGCCAGCTAACCATATGAATCAATCCATCAATTTCGAATCAATTAAGCATTTGCTTATTTTTCAAATTTCTCTTGAACGTAAGTTAAAAGCACGTTGGGTATAAGCGTTAAAATCATAGAGTTTAAAAACTGTCAGCTATAAGCTAAATTAACTTAACCTAAACTAACCTAATCTAAAGTCTAAGCATTCTAGTATTTTGCGATTTACTACTAATTAAGATTTCGCATCATTAATGTAATTAATGCTTAAATTTTCTTTATTAACATGAAATATCATAACGAAATCTGGGGAGTTGATTCTGATTGTTCATCAGAAAGTCTTGAAAAAGCTTATAGATCGTTAGCTTTCAAATGGTATCCAGGTAAAAATAAAATGTTTAATACCTATCGAACTAATGCTTGTTATAATCATTCACACATTTCTGCGTGGAACATTTTGTATTCTATATTTTTATTTTTTTGTGAGAAATAAAGTATTATTAGATTAAGTCAAATATAACG